>OMKL01065088.1:0-11353 GCA_900302295.1 Parasudis fraserbrunneri | reverse complement strand
CTCCCTATTATCCACATGTCCCTGTGTGTGAACCATGGAGGTATTACGGTTTACAGTTTAGTCATTTAGCAGACGCTTTTATCCAAAGCGACTTACAAGTATGTGCGCACCAGAAACTGGCGATAGGATCAACTCAAGAGTAAACAATCGGTGGTATTACCCACATCATAGTGCCATAATCCAGTGCATAACTCAAGTGCATAGCTAAGTACAAACCTGTGAGGGGAAGAAAGGGTTAATATATATACCATATGCTTTTTTTTTTCTTTTTTTCAAGAAGTTACGTGAGGTACTGTTTGAATCGGTGGGTTTTTAGGTTTCAGCTGTCCTGCGGTGGGAAGCTCATTCCACCACCGTGAGGCCAGGTATTATAGAACTGGAGGAAGGATGGCAATATGGCCGCCCATTAATTTCAACGTAAGTTGCTCACCCGGTGCATGCGCTTTTTTTTTGTGGGAGGAGCCCGGCCAGAATATCGTAAACCATCACGGTCCTCTGGACCAATCACACGCGCAGTACATGTCTCACAGCTGATAGACAGATGCTGCCTGCTGGTACTCTGCTGGTACTCATCAACTCGTCAAACTCGTAAAACGTAAATAATTAACGGTTATTAGAGGGCATATTCCATGTTGAAGGTATCCTCTTGAATTTTTAAGAGCCATGTCTTTTCTATGGGCCTTTTATGGGAAAATGCCTTTCTGGGCCTGAGGGGATTACGTCTGTTGGCCACCGGGGAGGATCGGTGTGCCGGCTGAAACCACTGCATGGGGGCTGGTGTGAGCGTGGTATATTATCATATTTCTGAATCTTGGCATCTCTACTGTGGTTTACAATTCAGTTGGTTGCTCTAGATGTGAGCAACGCCAGCCTATAACTGTATTATTTAACCCAGCACAGGTTCAATTCAACTTTACTGTCTTTAACTTTACCCTTTCAGGTGTACGTTTTTTTTTCTAATGTTTTCTCAGAATTCTAGCCATTGTGACATCATCATTAGAATGTTCAATTCTCAAAATTCCAATCTCATTTGTGAGATCGTACACCTGAAAAAGTTAAGGAGTTTAAGGAGATCTTTTTTTTTTTTTTTTTATCATCTTCATACACGGCGGCTGACTTGGGAACCAGTCAGCTGCTGTTGACAGACTGAGGAGAGTAAACAGTGTTGGTGTCACTTCAGCTTAAAATAGACCGGCCGAGGATACCAGCCACCCGCCACAAGTCGGCTCACTCAAATCATCAGTACTCGCTGCTGATGGATATTACTGGACTGTAATAGAGAGAGAGAGAGAGAGAGAGAGAGAGAGAGAGAGAGAGAGAGAGAGAGAGAGAGAGAGAGAGAGACACTCCCCAGATCTAATGTAGTTGTAAACATGGACTTGGATAGTCGACTTGCCATCAAATGTAACTTTTTGGCAACAGCAGTGGTGTTGAATTGCATTTTGGCAGTGATTTACAAAACCCAATCATAGTTTGTAATTGACATCTCGCTAACTTGTGGGAAATGACAAACACCCCAAAATGATGTCACTGATCACCACTCATAATATTTAAAGGACATGAAAGAACAGGTGAGGCTGGAAATCAGTTCTGATATATGCTTTTGATTCACACTTTTCATTAACTTCCTTTATTTCTTCAAAGCAACTCCCAAGTCAAGAGGACTTCAAAACCCAAGTCTTAATTGCAAGCATGTGGTCATGCACAGGTTCCAAAATGCACTTGATTTTTCTGTCCATGCTGTGTAACCTCATTAGGGCCAGGGTAGCCTGGGGTGACCTTAGAAATTTGAGACTGGGGTAAGAAAGTATGAAAGTAAGGGCGGACCCTAACTTAAGAACATAAAGTGGGAAAAATAAAAAATAACTACTAAGCATAATAATAACCTTCTGTTCTTATTTCTAGGGTCCGCCCTTACTTTCATTCAATGCTGCCCGAGGAAGAATGCTAGTTCGAAACGAGTTGCTACTGCTGCATGTATGTCTACAGCTGTCTGTGTTCCTGGCTTCTTCGTGCAAGTTGAATTATGTGTACTACTACAGCACTAATAAATATGTTGCTGCATTCAAGGAGCTTCCTATTTCTAGATTTTTTTTCTAGATTTTTCCTGCCTAAAATCGGTGACCGTTGGGTCACAAGCCCGCCTCTCTAACCATTAGCTCATTGCTGCCCGTTCATAGTATCTATTCATAGTTTTTTTTCTCGAGTTTTACGTTTTTCATGGGAGGCATCAATCCAAATCACCCCTAGGTCCCAAAAATGTCAAATTCGACCCTGCTTTTCTTTCCATCAACTTAGACAACCTGGCCTGCTCTCTGCACAGGCTTTTATGCTTAGGCCAATATGCCCATAACAGACTGAATACAAAAGAACTGAGGCTTACTAAGCATTATTTCAAACCTAGTCGTTTACACATTCACACTTCAATCAGTAGCATGTAGCCTATACTCTAAGGTTTGCCATGTGTGAATTCGTGATGTTGGCTATCATGTCAATAAATTCAAGTATCATGCATTGACTACAACGGTTTCAGTTACCACAGAGAAAACACACATTAGATAGTAGAAAACTAATAAAATCCTATCAGATGAAACTTTGGTCCTGACAGCTTTGCCACTCAATGCGACCTATTTTTATCTCCGCAGGCCAAATATAGCCTAAAGCAAAAGGAGTATACTAACAATTTGCTAGAAAATAGAATAAAGGTAAACTATGGTATACAAATTAAACGCCTAAAAGGACGTCTTGGGGAGGAATGCGCGGGCCACCAGAATGACGTGACCGACCAACCGCTTACTGTATAGATGAGTTTTAAATGGTCACATGACAGTACTCATTTTCGATGTGCCTCTTTTGCGTGTTGTCAGGACAATGCAATGGTGTAGCTTGTTAGCTGCTGAAAGGAAACAGCAAAAATAAATAAATAAAAACGCACCCCTCTTATGTCTGCATTGTTAGATGGGCTACACAAGGGAACGAGAGCGGATCTGAGTTTGACAGCCGCGTCCTTCAATCCTGGCCAAACCAAACCAAGGCCGTCAGCTGCGCGCGACTTGCCTTTGTCAGTTTGGCAGAAGGTCCTGACAGGCCCTCAACTGTTGCAGCGGAGCGGAAATATTTGTATGTTTTAATCATAACAACTTGATTAATTTTAAATAAATAAATAAATATAGCTATGATGTTGTGTCAGGCAAATATCTGAGGCCTAATCCTGTGTTTCTGGCTTTTGATGGGAACCTGTTGTGTATTCATATCATATGGCTACACAACAGATAGAACTCTTTGAGCCATACCTTCCAGGGTATAGCCATATCATATCTCCCAGGGTAATAAAAAAACAAATGCCAAATCCTTTAACATAGCCTTCTTATCAAAGCATATCAACTCATACCCACATTTTGACATGGCACCCATGATGGTTACAATTAGATGAAAGATAGGCGGCCCTGCGTAATAAGCTTGATGATCCAACACTTTATGAAACAATTCTTATGGATTAATTTCTTTACGAAACTCCTCAGGGAGACAGAGACATCATCAGACAGTAAAATAATGTAGACTTGATGCCAAGCCTTCAACATATAGCCTAGCTTATTTAAAGGCATTCATTTCGTGCACATTTCACCAGCGTGCGTAATTTATGCAAGACTCCAAACCGGTTTTATTGGCTCTTGTAAAAAGATGCTGTGCTCCATAGAAATGCACTCATTAATCAAACTGATGTCCTTTAAAATTCCCCATCTTGGAATCACAAGCTAATTGAACTCTTGAATGAAAGGAGCAATTGAAACATTGGAATTTGAGAGTTAATTGATTGGACGTAATTATTGTAAGTTGATCCTTGAATAATAAAAATAAAATAATGTGTTTCATGAAACAAGCACAAAAGCCTTATTGTGCGAAGATGTCCTACTTGAAGACAAAGTGCTATTCTTGTCCTTTATAAAATATGGCTCAGTTGTGTGGCATCATGATGCTTTTCAAAAAGCTTATGTCTGATTCAAACTGGAACATTTGTCAACTGCAATAACATCTGCTATGACTTATGCGACATAAATTATTTCAACGCCTTGTTAAACTTTGGAAACCCCTCATATGAGGGAAGTGAGCATGAGATGAGAATGAAATACCAGAAAAGGAGATTCAGCCCTTTGAACAACTCTGCGCAAACCTTCAAGGCAATGTAGGCCTATAATATCAAACCGTTCAAAATGTATTGGGTCTGCAGCCTAATCAATAACACCTACACTATATAGAAATAATAACAACAATAATAATAATAATAATAATAATAATAATAATAATAATCATGTTGCCTCAACTTAAGTCATCATAAATTGTCTCAACTTATTTTGTAAAGTAACCTTTTTGCATTGGCTTTTTTAGTTATCAACCTAATAGGAGTTAAATCAAGGAAAGTGTATTGAGTGAATACAATTTTCAAGTTTACATCTCTCATATTTCGTTGATTCAACTGCAAATAACACCAATGCAATAAGTTCAAGTAATCTTTTTGCACTGGCTTCTTTGCTTTGTTTAATCAACTAAATTTGAGTTGAATCAACTAAATAACAGTGGTGTCAAATAGATTTTTAACATTCAATCTCTCCAATTAGTTGATTAAATTAATTAAAGCCAACATAAGTTGAGACAACTCGTGATTATTATTTTATTTATTTATTTTTTTACAGTGATAGGCTACAACCAAACCAATAAAGGGAGCATTTCAAAGCTACAAAGTTGATCATCCTATTTAAAAACGTTGCCTCTATGGACTTTGCCAATGCAAAGATGTCTGTGTTGATGTCAAGAACCTGTCCATCACTGGGCCTATGCAGTAAGCCACCTCCAGGCACACGCGCTCACCTGTCTTTATGTTAGCCATATGGATAACTTTAGTTAAGCCCCTGGAACCACAAGCAGAGCTAATCACACTGCATAAATACTCCTTCTCCAAGGAGGCCTCGAGAATATACCGCCACCGAAGAGACATCCGCCTTCTTTAGCTGTGTTTACGGCAACAAACACTCCCCTTTCAATTAGCATCCTTAAGGACGTTGTGAAATCAAAACCATATGCTAGGCAACATACACAGACTTTCTGAATTAAAGTCCGTAAAATGCCCTCTATGCAACCTCTAAGAAAAAAGTCACACATTTCATTAACTCCGACATAATTAGAGCATGCGTCTTTTCTACGGTCTGTCATAGCCAAAGTCATATCATTTGCGAATTAAATTTGTTTTCATGTGGTTGGTAGACCAAAAACCAATGGAACGGGTCGTGGTGATAGTGTTGGAATATTGTATTTGGCATCCTGTTGCCTATTTGGTGCAATTGATTTTAGTGAGTAAAATGAATTGCTCAACTGGCACAACTTTGCAATAGCGTATGCACATTTAATATCATAACATAGCCTATTATACATGAGTGGCCTGTAGGCTATGTTCTAGCCGAGTGGGCTCCATCAAAATCAAGAACTATCGGCTATTCGTTGAATTAGCTCAATGAGAGAGTCATATTTGACTTGACTTAAATAATTAACCTATACTATATTGATAGGTTTCACTTCATATAGGTTTCATTCTCGCCACTCTTATCTCCCTGCCGTAGGCTTTATAATGCTATAATAAATCATATCCAAGCTTCTATGTAATAAAAAGCTTATAAGATGCAGGTCCCTACGACAAAAGGTTATAAAATGGGGTTCTACGGCGTGGACAGTTTTGGGATCCCCCGTACTATTATATATTATTTCAGACCATAGACATTTTTTATGGGTCCCTTCCCTCAGCCTTAGATCACAGCCCATTTGACATGCCGGATAAATTAAAGTGTTCTCATATGTTTCTGACAGTATTGTTTGTTGTCAGTTGAGTTCCAATTGATAAAGCAATCCCATTCAGACCACACCGGGTTTGCCAAGAAGGCCTTGCCTATACTGAAGCATAATGCTATAGGCACAAGGGCTCCAATGAGTGCTAAATACAGAGTGGTTTTTGTAAATATTAGGGGACTACATGGGGAAAGTTTATAATGGGACACGTGTTTCCCTCCAGCTTTTGGTAATTTGAAGATCAACTGATTCCTTTGTAATGCCTTTTAAAAAGCAATGAGAGATCTAGGTCTAGAGGGAGGGGGCAAGCGCCCCTAATGAGCTCCTTTTCAGCCTTTAGAATTGGCGCGAGCACCCTGCAGTGAAACATGGAGACCCTGGAACTACTTAATCCAGGAGATATGTCCATGCGCGTGTCACACACCGCAGAGATTAAGGGACAGACAGGTAGCCATACATAAACCCACAAGTAGGCCTACTGCGTGTATGACCAGAAGCCCGTGTGCTCTTGGCTTTTTTAGCTGAACAACCTCTGTCTCGTGAACACATTACTTGATTTCCCTTTCATCTAAAAATGGAGGATATCTTTTTTGACTTTGACCAAGATGGCACCACGGATTTTGCGTTTTGGGGCCAGATGGACCCAAACTTCCAGTTCCAAGCCCAATTGGACACTCTCCTTCTGGACTGCACCGCGGTCACGGGTCAACTGTCGCCTTGGTCTTCCTTTGGTTGTCAGACCATGTTCCCAGACGCGCAGCTGACCTTCACCGACCTCGACTCACAGTCCCCGGGGCTGGGCGCCTGTGCTGAAGCGGACAGCTCCTCGGCGGAAGAGTCCCTCGAGGTAACCAAGCGGAGGCCGCGTCGTCTGGTGACCCATCACCCGTACAAGGTTCAGCGGCACGCCGCCAATATCCGGGAGAGGAAAAGGATGCTGAGTATCAATTCAGCTTTCGAAGAGCTCCGGTGCCATGTCCCAACGTTTCCCTACGAGAAGCGGCTTTCTAAAATTGACACACTGAGATTGGCCATCGCATACATCGCTCTCCTTAGGGAGATACTCGTGTCAGGCTGCGACCCCAAATCCTACGTGGATGAATGCATGAAGAATGGCTACAAGAATCAAACCAACGCCATTTGGAACACAAGTGGTGAGTTAATACCTTATAATATTTTCCTCAACCGCATATAGCTCATAATTAACCAACTATTTTTTTAACCAAAAAAAACAAAAAAACGCCAACAACAACAAAAAATTCCTTGAATTCGTTAGCCTGGCGTCTGACAGGTGATATCGGCTGGTCCTAATCCTATGGTGATGGAATTGGTGACACATTCAGCTAAATGATAGACAGACATGGCTAGGCTTTGAATATATTGAAATCAGTCTGGCACTTTGGGGCATTTCCAGACTGCTGGAGTCTTCAAAGCTCATTCAGGTGTTCTCGAACGTGTTGGTTTAAACATTTCATAACCCTCCCGGTATGTAACATTTAGGACACCTAGGATCCCTACAGAAAATGTAGGCTACTTTGGTTGTATTGTAATTGTTTTCTGAAACAATAACACATATTCTAATACATTCGGCTATTTAGCACTATGGGGCCATTAGAATAACAAAGTTAAACATTTTTGGAGTGATAAACTGTGCCAGTCTAAAGTTTATTCAGGTGTTTTTGATGCTGGTACAGGCTTAAAGGTGAAAGGATGGATAATTGTATAAACAATCCTAATATAGCTAGCCTATTATGATAACAGTGAATAAATGTAGGCTTCTGTGGTGCTTTTGTAATTATCTTCTGAAAAAAAATTTGTAGCAACCCTTTTCCACGTATTTACGTAAGAACCTATAAAGCCAATGGAATTGGCTTCTGAGTGTCAAATTAAAATCAAATCATTTTATTATAGACAGGATAGAGTGGAAAGCAATCCCCATGAACCCAATTATGCTGATTGAAACTAGTGTCACTTAACCAGCTCGCTTTGTGTTTGCTGGCTGTTTTATTCCCAGCTGTCTTTCCCTTTGGCATTGGGACTCATAAAGGATCCCTATTTGCCAAAAACACAAGTATTCTCCCACTGCACTCGGTGGCTGCCAGTGTACCTTACTTAACGAATTCTGTGGGAATCCGCTCTCAGGGCTTTTGTATAGGGCCATTCAGGAGTAAGTGTGCCCCTTTTGTCAGGCGCAGACCTGTGACTTGTTAAACAGTCATTAAAATGTATCTAAACTTCTGTTTGTCCTGCTTTGGTCTCCCCTACACACACCCCTTTCTCTTTACAGATCTGACGGCCCGCCTCTCCTGGATAAAGTGGGATTAACTCCAACCATGGGGCACCTCGAGTGTAGAAGGGGTCGGTCTGTATCCCCTTCTCTGCTCTACTTCTCGGGCAGACATGGCATCTGTAGACTTCTCACCAGATCACACACACCTCACTCTCTTCCCGGCCCTTCACCCCTCTTGTCCTCCACAGCTTTTAATATTCTAATTTGTTTGTTTGACCGGTAATTGACAACCATTGTCTTTGGGGCCGGGGAGGGGAGAGGGGGAGGGGGTAGCGTAAAAAAGTCCACATTACGACAAGCCCGCGAGCATGGCACTTGTCACAAGGAAAAGAGAGGCGCCCTGGCACGGGGGGGCTGAAAGGACTTCCGAAGATCCGTACTTCTGAGTTGGAACGCTGAAGTGTTTTCTGGTGAAAGATACGTGCTTCTGCTCATTAGGCGCTGGTGCGAGTCGATGCGTTAAAAAGCACCTTGATCATGTAAATGAGACGGTGTGTGCGTGAGAAACGGATCACGCCGTGCGCTTCAGCGTGTCAGGTGTTGCAGCCAAAGATGGGGATTAAAGCCTCGTTGGTTAATTACTTTATTTCTTTATTTATCTGTTGGATTATTTATCTATCTATTTATTTTTATTTATTTATTTATTTATTACATATTTATGTGAATTAATTTGTGTTATTTTTTTTTTACTGGTGTGTGTTTCAATATGATCATTTACTTGACATATTTGTTTATTTACAGTATTGCCTATGTTTAAAATAAGAGTGAAGTGCTGATTATGATTCATACATGGGCTTTTCATTCCATGTTTTACGAGAATTTTTCTTTTTGCTTTCTTGGTGTTTGCCAGTAATGAGAGGGACCTGAGATTCTTATCAGGTGTGGATTGGTGAACTGATTTTAACTCAATCTGGGGGAATTCCAATGAAACCTATAAAACTGGGTAATGTTTTTTTCTGATCAGTGCGGCCCCACGCTGATCATATTCCTCAGTGGTGGTCAGGAATTTGACAGGGAGATGGAACGCAGCCAGCAGCTGTGTCAAGGTGTGTGTGTTTTAAGTCAAGTTGTTTACTGTACACGTGTGTGCATGTGTCGGATCCTTATAGGTTGTGTACGGACTAAACAGAAGTGTGTCACTGAGCCAGCTGTGTGTGTGTGTGTGTGTGTGTGTGTGTGTGTGCGTGTGCGTGCGTGTGTGTTGCTCTGTGACTCCGATAGGTGACATTGAATTCACAGCTGTCCTACCCGGCAAGCACACCGTATCCCCTCACCTTTAGCCAGGACAGCATTTGGTTTAGTCATTTCCCCTAAGAGGCCCTCCTCTGGGGAATCCGCAAGCTGTTCCCACTTAGCTACCTCTTTTTCACTCGGAGCCGGCGGAGCACCGCTACTCCACCGTCCTACACCGTTCATCCGTCATCAGAGATGACCGTCGGTGTCATCGTCATCGACTGTGTCACGCAGGATAAAGACGGTGGCGTTCTTCGTAACACGGTTGACTTTCTTTGCTACGGCCCTGAATGCCGGACCAGGCGTGTTGGTCAGAGATGTGTAAAACAGGCAATGGGAGCGAGTGTGCACGCTCGTCCTCTGCACATTTTAGTGTCTCTAATGGAGCCCATAGGAAACAATTAAGCGGTGAAACGGTGCCGTATTGGAAGTACATTGAGGTGTATGGGAGAAGAAGGGGTGAAGACCCTAAAGAGAGAGATTTTAGCCTATCTCTTTTGCTCCATTGGCAAAGATCATACTCAAAATTAAATCTACATCCTGTCCACCTGACATCATCCCCACTAAATTCATCCCCATATCGTTGGCCCAAGTATGGTATCTATTATTAACAGCTCCCTGTCCTCCGGCTCTTAACACTAAAATGTTTGAGCATGCATTGATCGAAAAACAGGCCTCGACCTGCTATCATAAGAGCTTGCATGTGCAAACACGCACACACGCGAGCACACATATATAACATACGCGTGCACACTCGCACATACTGTACACTCAGTGTACAAAAGATTGAGGACATATTCCTAGTATTGGGTTACAACCCCTCTTCCACAATCCGTGGCTCAAGTGAAGTCTCAGAAATCTATCTTTAACTTCTCTCCTCACTATGTATGTCCATCTCCCCTTGATAGTTGACACTGACATGGATTGAATGGGTAAAAATCGATAATAAAAAAAGGGATCGTCGTTTTCACCAAGTCAGCGTTATTTCATGAAAACTATAAATGTTTATACACCGCTTTTAAACTTTGGGTCGGGACCCAAGATCGGTCACGGGCCTTCTTCTGGTGGGTCCCCACATGACAACACTTGCAATATGTTTGTGGTATGTTTCAATGAGCCTTGGGGCCCAGAATGAAAAAAGGAAAAATCTCATTTGGGTCCCTGACTTGAGAAGTATAAGAAACTATGTTTAGCATTCCAAATGATCCTACAGTCAGTGGGTGTTGCTAATGTTTTGTATACTCAGTATGTACTTACTGTATCTTTGTTTGAGACTGTTTTAAGATAGTCTTCCTGTTTGTTTGCTTTTGTTTTCACTTGTTATGTTGTTTCTCTTTTCCTCTGTGAGTGTAAAGCACTTTGTTTAATCTGGAGTTAATGAAAGTGCTCTATAAATAAAGTCGACTTGACTTGACTAAATTCGTTTGGCTGTTTGCAGTGTTATGCTGCCGTACTGTAGCATTCCCCAAGGCCTTGCAGTGAAAGACAGTGAAAAAACTACTGAAGGCTAATTATTAGCTGACAATGTCAATTTTGTTAGATTAGCCCACTCTTATTGTCTACAAATTCAGTGTGGGTTCAGAGGAAAAAAATACTGAAAAAGTGGGCTGCTGGACTCAAAGTATGAAAACCACCAGTTTATTAAATCCATCCCAGTGTTACTGCTCTCCCCGCCCACCATGCACAAACACACACGCACAGACTGCTAGACACCGCTATCCACAGACTGATTGTGTGTGTGTATGTGTGTGTTTGTGTGTGAGTGTGTGTGTGAGTGTATGTGTGCCTGAGTGTGTGTGTTGTGTGAGTTTTTGTGGTTTTGTGTGTGTGCGTGTAGTGTGTGCGCGTCCAAGCGTGCATGGGTGTGTTTGTGAATGTCTGCATGTAGCGTGTGTGTGTGTGTGTGTGTGTGTTTGTGTGTATTGTGTAATGTGTGAGTGAGTGTGCGTGTGTGTGTGTGTGGGGGGGGTTGTGTGGTTAAATTCAAGATATTTG
>OMKL01065081.1:0-10202 GCA_900302295.1 Parasudis fraserbrunneri | reverse complement strand
GACATGATAGCTGACATGATAACTGACAAAGGAACAATCACCGAAAGCTGGTTCGGCTTTGAATATGGAACCACCATCTCTTGTCATTATGTCTTTTATCTTCTGTGAAACGCTTTCTCCTCAGATCCAATTCAGTCATATTGCTGAAAAAAAAAATAGGCTACACAGCTCAGGGATGCAACTACTGTGTTTTTTTAAGTGTTTTTTTTTTCTTCCGAATGCTTTCAGTGTGTGCACTCAATTTACATGAAGAGCAAGGTTTGTTCTTTAGAGACTTAAAACTTGCATGTCAAAACATTTTTTTTTTTTTCATTTAATTTTGATCTCAGCTTAGTTTAAGTAATTCCAGTCGGTCGTTGGTGATAACCAGTTTAGTTTAAAGATTCTCAATCTTATGAAAGTTGTATGTCTTATGGTGAAGATGGACCTTCATTCCACAACATACAACACCTTTGTTCCACAACACCTTCATTCACCTTGGGTCATTGTCTGTGCTCTGTTTGGTGGTGCCAAGCCAATCAAAGCTGGTCTTAAGAGAGGAACAGGAGGCAGGGTGATTTTATAGAGGACGCCAGTCTCTCCTGAGAGAGCACTGCCCTCTAGATGACCAAGAAACCAAATCCGCCAGCTGATGGAGCGACTGTCAATGCCCAACACCTGACAAAGACATGTCTTCATGTCTTTATAAGCACACACCCCCACCCCCACCCCCGTCTCTCTGTAGAGCAGACCTGAGGCATTTTAGCTCAGGGTGAACCTCCTGGCAAAAAAGCAATTTGTCAGGAGTTCATTTGCATTCAGTCCGGATCGTCCATGGCTGGCGTGGCAGAGACTGACAACTCCATCGTGGTCGCCAGGAGTCAGCGATGTGACGGGGGCGGGGTGTATGCCTTAGGTGCTAGGTCTCCTTGTTTTCATGCAGCAGCGAGGTGACTGGGTGGAAAAACAGGCCACTAATGAGACAGACTGGGTAACAGGGTTAACAACATGCTGTCGTTTCACTGGCTCGCTGATGCACACACACACTGCGGAGGAATATTCATCAATGTACCTCTCTGTAATCGACCCGCTGTGCCTCTTACCAGTGCAAAATGTGACACCTTCCCTCACTAGATTCTTTATGTCATTATCAGCTACCAGTCTCCATTATTTATTGTTTCCCTGTTTTCACAGTTACACCAACACCTGTGTGCCTATTTGTAGACACCAGTTTAATTAGAGGATTTGAAATGGAGCTTAGTGCATCAATTATCCATTTCACCATTTGTCGCACTGTGTGGGATTGCAGCATTGCTACACGGCATATAACCCCGATACAACCCAGACGAATGTTTACAAGGTGGTTCTGTGGTTAATGTGGCCGTGGAGCCTGGCCACGTGCGAGTCTTTAAATGAGCCAGCTTCTTGTGCCGTGGGGGTAAACCACACAAAAGTCCATGTAGACTCATAGCCTGTCAGCACGCTGTTTCCTGCCTCGCCACTTCATTATGCATCACGGACACCTGAGGTCAAAAGCAGAAATGAGAAGGCCTCAAACAAAACACACACATACACAAAAAAAGAGAACATCCATTACAGAACAACGGATAAATCAATCTCATAAAACAGCAACTCCCTTACATAACCACAGACTGCGCGGCGGAGATATGCAACGGAAATTGATAGGGACGGTCATAAAACAAGAAGACTCTGGAGAGAATCATGACATATATCACAGTCTGAAGATACTGAGGGTCCTGAGGTCCTCCCCACACATGCGCACATCACACGTATACCAAAAAGAAAAGCTTTCCCCTTCGATGGAAAAAAAAATGTTTTAAGAAAAAGGAGTCTTAAAAGGAGAGAGGCACATCTATGTCAGAAGAGAGAGAGAGAGAACTCCCTCCCAGCGTCTGTGACTGAGATGCTTTTCAGGAAATCACTTTCGCAGCAGGTCCCTGCACAAACAGTGTGGGTGAAACAACAGTTGTGATGAGAGGAGGCGTGTTGCCCTGTTGAACCGACACAAACACCAAAGCAGGGGCGCCTCCATCCTCTGCCAGAAACCCCCCGAAAGAGGTGGTGGTGCACACAGGAGTGATGACTGGCGCGCAGCAGTGGTGAAGGACAACGTTTCGTTTACACATTCTCTCAAAGATCTACTGTGTGCTGCAGTAACATGTTCAAACGAAATACAAAATACGAGCGCCCAAGTGTTTGAACAGACTAGTCTCAACATTCCATATTGATTATTTACAGTTTTATACAGCATGCAGGGGTGTGCCAAAGTGTAATGGAATCAAGGTTACATTATAACCTAAAAACGCCAAAGGTCATAAATGTTACAGCACGCTTTCTAACCCCCTTCAGAGGTGCAGATTAGAGTGGAAGCGTGCTCGCTTCGCAATGTGGGCAAAAGCAAATCAAGAGTGTCCACAGCATAGCCCCCAAAGGGGGCTCTTATGTAGCGTTGCAGACCAGGGCTCCTCTCACGTGAAATTGGACTGTTTGTAAAAGCAGTTAAGTTGAGCGCACCGCGGGTCTACATTTACAGTACCACTCTAAATCTCACTTCCAGTGCAGAATACTGCCTGTATTGCACATTCTCTCTCTCTTTCTCGTAGCAGCAATCTGTCTGTCAGCACCCCTTCATACACCCCTCCTCTCTCACCCACACTGTCACCATCACTTTCTCTCTCACACCCTCAATCTTGCTCACCCTTCTCTCTCTCTCTCCCATTGTCTCTCTCTCTCACCTCTATGTCTCTCTCATCATCTCTTTCCCTCTCTCTGTCATCCTCTTTCTCACAATCATCTCTCACCCTCTCTCGTCCTCTGTCTCTCTCTTACCATCACACTCTCTCTATCATCCTCTCCCCCTCTCTCTCACGCTCTGCCTTCTACATAGTCATCTAGCAACCACTGAGTCTTGTCTCATGTGCCCCCCCCTCAGGCTTCCTGACACACAGCAGCCACTGACCTGGGAGAGGGTGGTGGTGGGGGAGGGGATCGGGAGTTGATGAAACTTCACAGTGCTGTGAGCACGCTCCACTGTGTTTTTTGTTTTTTTTCCACAGTTATTTCTCCTGATAGTCAAATAACATGACAGAATCATGAGTCACTGAATTGATGACGGTGTATGAGTAATGCATAAGGGCTCAAAGAGGATCCGCCTGGCTGTTGCTGTTGTCGCTCGAGTTTCCTGTGTGGTTTTATACATTAGTTGCAAATGAGGGCGAGGCATTTTGCTCGAGAAGATGACTGATCTCACTCAGCCAGACGTTAATATTGATCCTTCGCGGGTCTCTCAGTGCAATCGGTGCGAATGCAAACCTGGATGTCCCATGAATCTTTCCTAAACTCTATGCTTTTGCGAGCTTCAGTCTCCTCATATATGTTATTGCCTCCAGCAATTTTCATCATATGCAAGCAGAAAGCAGACAGAAATCATGCTATATTCAAATGACTTTTCAGGCATGACTTGTCCTTGAATACTAATGAGAACTTTCCGGAATGTGCAAAAACCAAGGAGGGCGAAATCAGTAAGTCTCTCCCTGCTCAGAGGATGTCCTCAGGGCGCAATATGTCTTATTCCTGTCAGCCAGTGACCTTTGTGTATCCCTCCCTGATTTCTGAGTTTGTAGAGCTGCGCTATGTGTCATGCTCCAATGAAAAAGGGCAATAGTCTCCATACTAAGGAGACAGCGGTGACAGCGTGATTCTCCGAGGGACCGATGGGATATTTTTACAGCGGTTAAGGCACGGGAAAGGCATGCCTTGAGTGATATCACAATCGTATATGAAGTATCCATACAATAGTATGTACTCGAACCTAGCCTGAATATGGTGGTGCATTGGACAACGTACAGTTTTATGTTGGGCCAAGGCTTTGCAAAGAGACACGTTAACCTATGCCATTTATAAAACAATATGTCAGAATGACAATGTGCCGGTGACCGGTTTATTAACGTGCATTAATCTCTCCCTGACACATTCACGACAGAGGTCAAATATCAGCAGCCTGACCTTGGTCAACCTGCTTCATCAATCACAGTATGATTAGACTGGAAAGCAGTTGGATGGAGCTCTCAATCAATCATTGTGAATAGAAGACTGACCTGACCAACTATTGATGATTTATATCATTGATGACTCACAGGATATCTAGGCTAACTCATTTACTGTATATCAAGGACTGTTGTCATTGTTGGAGTAACAGTGGCCTAGTTTTGTGTAATACAACTCAATATTTTAAATAAAGAGGAACAAATAAGCTGCAATGAGAACAACAGCCTTGCTTGGTGTGTAAAGTGCAGGAACAAGTTCTCACATCTTGGGGAAAAAAAAGAAAGAAGAAACTGCTGAGTGCGGAGCGGCGCTTTAGTGAGATCTTTTTTTTTTTTTTTTTCAAGCCGATGCTAAAACTGTCACACACGACTATGAAGACAACAGCACGATGAATTCAGCTGGAGCTGCCCCATAACAATGCTTGTGCCACAGACTTGTCAGGGCCCAGAGAGAAGTTGTGCTTGTTTTTTTCCAGCCGACTTTCTCTATGAAATCAATAGTTTCATGGCCAGTGGAGTGTAAATTCCCCCCTCTCTCTTCCCTGCTCTTTTGTCTTCGCGGGATTGAGAGCGCTATTGTATGAAACGCTACTCTCTCCAGTGACTCTGTCTGACATTCACAGGCGATCTCTCGCCCCTTTTTTTTTCTCCAGGAAGCTGATTGGTTTAGCCAGAGCTGGGGCACATATCGCTGAAGCAGAGGCCCCATCTCAAATTCAGGGAACTGAGCCCAGAGGATGATCTGATAGAGATGATAGGAGGCAGCAGTCAAACACCTCCAGCGCCATGCAGGCCTGCGCCGTCTCTCCTGTCTGCTGTGCCCCCCCCCACACACACACACACAGTCACACATCTATTATGGTTACACATAAGAACACAGCGGAACGACAGGCCAAACACATGTCTGTATGCAGAGACGTACACGTACAGATGTGTAGATACATAGACACAGGCAGATACACACATAGACAAATGCACATACACGTGCTTGCATACAGCGCACACACACACACACACACACTGACAAATCATCAATCAGACATCAAAATGCGTCTGTATACAGGGATGTACAGAGGTGTAGATACATACACAGACACACACATACAAACATGAGCACACATGCACACGCATGTGCGCACGCAAAATATGTGTTGAAATAACACAGGATGTGTTGGTCCTAACTAAACACACAGATTATTTTTTATTTCTATGTATTTTTTATTTTTTATTTTTTAAGATACATCCTGGTTTCAAATTGTACTGCTATCAACACATGTTGCATTTCAACATGCCCTTAACACACATGCATGTTTAGTGCACACATGCATGTTCACAATGTATACACACATGCTTACTTACATGTTAACTAGCCTGTTGTACCAGGTATTCTGTTCACCAGCTTTTCTGGTGTGTGATATAAGCTGTGCCCTGTGATGCCAGACAAGTGGGTCTAAAGAATCATATTTGCATGGATAGTTATCTTGTAAGGTTTTTTGGATTAATGCAGTTGTAAACCCTTTTGGGCTTCATTGAGTCAGGGACAGTGTGGACGGGGAGATAAGAAAAGGAAGGCCTGAGTGTCTTGCTGTTTATTCAAATCAACCAAAGGCAGTGCCTTTGCAGAGTGAGATCATATCCTCCACCACTGAGGCCCATACAAATTAAGCTCTTGTCTGAGTTTTTTTTTTAAACTCATCCCAATTGTTGGGTCCTAAACAAACCAAGATGCGACTTAACTGTGAGAATGAACATGCTGAGAAAGCCAGAAATGGTTTTCTTGAAGAAAAAAGAACAACTCACTTCAGTCAGGAACACGTTTGTAATAATTAAACCATTTATAGTGACAAATGGTTGTACAGTTGTATTTCACGGTATAGGCTCTGCTCTCAAGATGCTCTCAGTGCAAATCCATGCAAGCCTGCAACGGATTTGGCTGAGAGCGCAAATAACCCCCCCTCCCCCCATGAGAACATCCTGAGGAGAGCCTTAGCAACTACATCCTCAGATGATGTGATACTGACAATTGAGACATTAAGCCAGCATGGCATGTAGAGAGCATATCTAGATGATAAAATAGATTTTTTTTTAAATGCAACATGCAGCATGGCATGCAAGCAGTGGTAGAGTGCAGCCATGTACTGAATAGTGGGAGGCAGAACAGCTTAAATGGACCGCCCTGTTGATAGAGTTTTAGACTTGTTGATTATGATTGGTGTACATTCTGATCAGCTGATCAGAATGATTGTCAGGTATGACTTCCGTGTCCTGCATGAACTAATGGCAAGCTATTTCACCCTGCCCCCTTGCATGCATTCGTTTGCATTGAGTCTAGCGACATCAAATGGAGCCCCACATTAGCATATCCTCCTAGCAAAGGAACGATATCAGTTATCAAACAGCAAATAAAGGCTGGGTAATGCGCACATAAGGTCGTAAACCCAGGAATGTAAACACACCAGGCACCCGGGTGGATCTAAAAGCTATGGGAGGCAGTTGTTGTCAAAAAGGGTAATGCGATTAATTGCATAAAAAAAAATTGTAAGCGTTGGTTGAAAATGGGTATTGTAAGTTAAGTCCATATATAATATTAGAACTCTTTGGCGAAGCCACATTTTGCACTGATAACTTCATACAGCCTTTAAAGTTTAGTTTTTCATTCAGCAAGTCTGACTACAGCAGCCCGTCTTGTCTCTGGTAGAGTTTTGATGGAAGGTTAATGAGGACAATATTTCCTCCCCGTCTGATTTCTTTCCCCTCTGCTACACAAGAGGGCCAGTAGCGAGTGAGCATTTGGTTGGGTGTGGAGCTATAATGTGATAAATTAAGTCATCTGTGGTGCCATCCCAGAAACGTGTCAGAGGACTGACTGACAAACATGACTTTCGCCCAGCTGGTCTGTACGACCCCCGCACATGATATGACTAAGCGGTGTCTTTGGCTTCCATAGGCTTTTTTTTTAAAGATTTAAAGTATTGATATTTTAAATGTAATTGTTTCCTTTAATCGTTGTTGTTTGACTAATGGTCTATTGTACACAGGTCAGGTCTCTCTTGAAAAAGAGATCTTGATCTCAATGAGACCACCTGTCTAAATAAAGGACAAATAAAAAATAGTGTCTTTGAGTTCACTGAGAAGCGCTTTTAAATTGTATGTATTATTATCATTATTATTATTATTATTATTATTATATTAACCCTAGCTAGCATTAGCTGCAACAATTGATTGCTGACATTTGCTCTAACCTGTTTGACAAGGCAAGGCACGTTTATTTGTATAGCACATTTCATACACAGAGGCAATTCAAAGTGCTTTACATAAAATAGATGAAAAAGGAAAGAGCATAAACAAATTTAAAGATTTTAAAAAGTATAAAAGGCATAAACAGAATAAATGGTTACAGTGCATTTTAAATTGAGAAAAAATTACAGTGCATTTTAGCAGCAATTAAAAGGCAGAGGTGAACATAAAAGTCTTTAGCCTACTTTTAAAAGAAGGCAGAGTTGGTTTAATTTATTCCAGTTTAGTTTATTCCAGCTATGTGAAGCATAATAACTGAATGCGGCTTCACCGTGTTTTATTTTCATCCTAGGAAAAGTGAGCAGACCAGTCCCTGATGACCTAAGAAGTCTAGATGGTTCATAGTGTGGAAGTGAGTCAGAGATATATTTTCGTTTCATATGGTAGTTAATGCTGGTGCTAATGCTAGCTTACAGCATAAGTGGATGTGGTAGACCCATTGTGTTGGGGCGAAGGTAGGCTACATTCGGAGGACTGAATGACATTAAGGTTATTATATGACGAAGGTCTAGTCACCGATATGCAAGTAAACAACTAGCTACTGGAGCACTGACTGTGACCAGCGTTCTAAAGTTTGTTGTTTGGTCAATAGAGTCCTGGTCCCAGTGTTGTCCTGTGGGCGCTGAATTTCTGCATTGTTGTCAAGGAAATGTTGTTAACGTCTAGACCTTTTTTTTTTCTTCTAAAGACCTTGAATGACTTCAAACATGGGGGCAGATATCTTTAGTGCATTTGCCAATTGTCTCTAGGCTTTAAAATCCTTCTTTAGCCTCTCTCTTCCATCTACTTCTCCCCTTCATGACTGAAGTGGATTTAAATTAGTATTATTATTATTATTATTTAGCTTTCAATTGGACTCACCTGGTTTTCTGTAGAAACAGCATTTAAAGCACATAGTATAAACTCTGTGTATATGGTATATTGCTATGATGTCTCTTCTGCATTAAGGGATTGGTTTACTTATCACCCTTTTTGAAATGTGCAAAGCACTGTGTGACAGTGCTGTATGGATGTATTTACTATTATGTCATCATTTGAATTTCCAAAGCCAGCCCGTAAATGTACAGTTGATATCCATAATAATGTTGACATTCTCTTCCATTATATTATTTTATGCCTTTCCGTGTTTGAATAAAATCTCATTAGCCACCACACTGCTGCACATACATCATAATAATATGATTATACAGTTAGCACACTTTCATTGTCTCATTCCCTGTATGACATTTGTTAAAATGCATATATTGCACAGATGAATGGTTTAAGGGAATAGAAAAAATGCCTCTCTCTCTCTCTCTCTCTCTCTGAACCTTTCATGACAATGTCTTCAGATAGATATTATATATCATATGTATAAAAGATTTTCTTGCATGGTTAGACATCAAACCCAGTGTAGAATCCTCTGGAGATTTATGAGGGGTTCACATGAATGTTCCAGTAACAATTTACAATTAGGGTACATTCATTAACATTAGTTAATACAGTAATAAACATTAATTAACAGTTAACTAATGCCTCTACTAATCATTTACTAATGGTATGCATGTTAACTACGGTATTAATGTATACATTAATAAATAGTTTATAAAGGTGTTAGTTAATGCTGTAATTGTAAAGTTGAAAAAATGTGTCCCTTAAAGATCCCTTTTTTATGGTTAACTCCTCTTGGAGGCATGACTTTGACTATAGATTGTTATTTGTGCAGAAAGTGTCTCCAGAGAGTCTTTTTTCACATACTTCCCCTAGTGAGGGACAGCTTCTCTGTGCTTCCATGAAAACTCAGCTGCATGTGTGATGTTACTAATTGGTCGAACTTGTCATAGTCCAATATGTGGTAACTTGACACCTTTAGCTTCACCATACACAGAAAGCAGAGTAGGTTTTGACATGTCCTGAAGGAATATATTGCTGCTGACTTGGAATTCCTGGTAAATATCAATTGGTTTTTGTCGCCAATTTGCATATTCATAGATCCTTGCATTCTCAATGAGGGTAAAGGTGTAGAGATGCTGCTAAGCAATTTTCAGTAGTTTATTGAACAATTTGGTGGAAAAACCATGTATACATATTGCAATTCAATAGGGAACATTTATTTAAGGGTTTAAAATACATGTAGAAGGGATCTTTAAAGGTAGAATTTGTAATGTCGTCAAACAGTGACCTCTAGGCAAAAGATGACAACATGATACTATGCTTTGTTTTTGTTTTTGTCTGATGTGTGGATTGGATTTCAGTGGATATATAGGGGAGGGGTTGCTACTGCTGGCCACACCTCAGGCTCTACCAAGAGAGGTCTGGAGAAATTCACAGCTGGCCCTGACGGCATCCTTGGTCATGTGCTCAGGAACTGCACTGAGCAGCTGACCGAGGTCCTCACTGACATTTTCAACCTGTCACTAGCCCAGGCAGTTGTCCCAGCATGCTTCAAAACCACCTCCATCGTGCCAGTACCAAAACACTCCTCTGCGACGAGCCTCAGCAACTTCCTTGACTTTCTAACAAACAGACCCCAGTTTGTTAGGTTAGACCGTCTGTCCTCCTCCACCCTCACCCTGAACACCGGCGTCCCGCAAGGCTGTGTGCTGAGCCCCCTTCTCTACTCCTTCTTCACCTACGACTGCACTCCGGTACATGGCACCAACAACATTATCAAGTTTGCAGATGACACAACAGTGATAGGCCTCATCAAAAACAACGATGAGTCGACCTACAGGGAGGAGATCCAGCACCTGGAAGAAAACCAAGGAGCTCATCGTGGACTTCAGGAAGTCTAGAGCTGGATTGTTTGCCCTCCTTCCCTCTGGGAGGCGCTAAAGGAACCTCCGTTCCAAGTCAAGCGGGCTCAGGAACAGCTTCTTC
>OMKL01065073.1:0-15537 GCA_900302295.1 Parasudis fraserbrunneri | reverse complement strand
AAGCAGAGTGAAAAATAATGAAAGTGAGTGAAAGTGGTTTTCTTGCTGTATGCCTTTTTCCAAATGTGGAGAATGGAACAATGTTTTCTGCTTCAAAGCCAGTATACATGTACATATAAATTAGAAATACAGTATACAAAAAAACCAAACAAAAAAAAACCAAACAAATTGGCATATAGTTTTGGTTTAACCCAAAAGCGCTGATATATAAAAACTTTGATACATCCTGATGAACATGAAAGGCCAAAACATGTAGGTGACGCAGTTTAATAAAACAGAGTATGTGTGTGGTCTTCATCTCTCTCTCTCTGTCTCTCTCTCCCTCTCTCTCTCTCTCTCTCTCTCTCTCCCTCTCTCTCTCTCTCTCTCTATATATATATATATATATATATAACATTTTATTTAATTAAAATGTTTCACTCTTTTGGGTGTGCGCTCTTTCCGTTTCATTAATTTAACCCAAACACTGCCCGAGCTGGTCGGTTTGCATCTGTTCTTACCGGTGTACAGTACAAATGTGGTTTTGGAGACTTGTTCATTGCTCTTCTTGATCTGACAGGTGAAAGTTTTGAAGTCTGTTGCTTTGATGTTCTTGATGATCAGTGAGTAAGTCTTGTCCAAAGACAGCCTGTCTTTCCATTGGCCATCTGAAAATATGAGCCATGAAAAAAGAGCCATATCTGTGAGTAACAAAACCACTCTTCCTACACAGAGGCTTGGCCAATGTTTTCACAGTTAAATAAACTAACGGGCACTATTTGCTCTTGTTATCTTTTCTCTTAACAAATATAATAACTTAGAATAATAAATCTTGTACAGTGTTAATTGTTCCCGCCATCTTTTTGAACCTACTTTAGAAATACAAACTGAACATGAGTTGAAAAAGCAAAAATATTTCACTTCATGGTGTCTGTGCCACCATATTTATTCCCTCATGCCCATGGAAACGACAATTACACAGCCATAATGAGTACCTCAGGCGAAGAACCATATAACTCAGTTTTAAGTTCTCAGTGGAACCATATTTTCAAACTTCATTATCTGAAGATGGTAATTTAAGGTGTTGTGTTCATTTATATTTAAAGACAGTGGAGGTTGAGTACTTTATGGTGATATATCACATTCACACTCCAAGTGATTTGGATTGACTTTACAACTGCAATTACATAGCCTGTCCAAAAAAATTCTAAACGGAATTATGTGGTTCTTCAGTGCAAGGGTTCAATTAAAAAGTATATTTTCCTTTCACAGAAAAGATAGTCCATTTAACTTTTCAGATAGCTATATCACTGAATAGCTCATAAATGCTCAGACATGCTTAAAGGACCATACCAGCCTTTTTGACGTGAGTTCCAAATCAGTTTTTCCTTGATACAAAAATCAAGGCGCCCTTCTTTTTTTTTTAATAATCTTTTACCATTACTGAAATGATTTCCTGCCAATTCACCTCCTCCATTGTAAAGTGTCTTAAACACCATATAAACCCATGGAAGTCACCACATCTGACTAAAATGCTATGCTACCATTTGAAAGGTTTTCCCTTTTTCCTCTGAAAAGTTCCTCTATTGTGTATATTGTGTGTCTATTGTATAAGGTGCCTAAAAAGGAAGAAGAGGAATATTTCCTCAGATACTGTATTATAATACAATGGCAAAAGTTTTCAGAAAACAGGTGACACATAAGATGTTAGCATGGCATTTTAGCCAAGTGTGGTGAATTTCTTCAGTTTATGTGGTGTTTAAGACACATTCTCAGATCCACTGGCCAATTTAATAGGCCACAATGTACTTTAAATAATGATACTTTCATAACCTTGTGACATTTTAGAAACATGCTTTTAAATCTTTTTGAATGTAATTGTTTTACTAACTAATTGTTTTAACAATGTTGGATGTTTGTATTTTATTCATTTTATTGCGTTGATTTTCTTGGCATTTTATTTATTGTATTTTATAATTATGTCTTTGCCTAATGTGATCTCGGCATTATTGAAAATGAGGGCCCACCCCTCAATGTATCTCAGAGAATTAGATAAAGGTTGAATTCATTAATCAGTGGCAGTGGTGAATCTGCAGAAAATGACTACCAAATTCTTCAGTAATGGTAAAATATTATGAGAAAAGATGGGTGCCTTGATTTTTATATCAAGGCAAAAATGACTTGGAACCCACATGTCAAAAAAGACGGGTATAGTCTTTTAATATTTTATGATTTGTGACATTAGTTACAATACATGCAATTCAAAGATATTGACACATTTTCTTTCAGTCGCTGAGGTTAATAAATGGTTACCATTATAAGGAACTTAGGGCAGAGCTCTTTCAGGCTGTGTGATGTAAAGCTCTGTGTAGGAGATTGTAACAAAACAAACCAACCTACCATTACTGACCGACACTATGTCATAGTTGTTGCGCGTTAACACTTGTGTCTCTCCAAAGAACCAGTACACATATGTACTTCCACTCGCCATTCCCTGGTCGGACATAGGGAGGGTGACTGTCTCTCCCACCTGACCATACACGACCACCATGTCAGCCCCTATAAGAGAAACAACAGACGTCATATGAATGATATCAAACCATCCTTTGCACTTCCAGTTTAACTTCCATACCCAACAATCAATATGTCTAAAGATGTCTCGAGATGTGTCTTAAGACATGTCAGTGAAGACATCTTAAGATGACTAAAATGGGCAGTTCACCCAAAACACAAAAAAATATATTTTCCCCTTTACCTGGAGTGCTATCTGTCCATCTAAACAGGAGATATTGGCTGTAGAGATGTCTGCTGTCCCAATACAATGGAGCTCAATGGGCCTTCTTTTGTGGCACTCCAACAAAATTACATTTTAAAAACTCCACAGACCTCGTTGTGCGCAGTTTCATTGGGAACTATTTTTTTCTGGAAAGAGATGTTGCTGTTTAGTTTTTCAAACGTAATCTTTTGTTGCTTTGAGCACCACAAAAGAAGGCCCATTGAGCTCCATTGTATTGGGCTGACGGCAGACATTTCTAAGGCTGAAATCTCTAAACCTCTGCAAATCACACCGAAACTATCTGGATGGACAGATAGCACTCGAGGTAAGGGGAAAATATGTTGCTGTTTCCCCTTTAAGTCCTTCCCTTTTAAGTCCTAAAAAATGAAGGTTGTATCTACTGGCAATGTCTTCAAGACATCTCAAGATGTCTCGAAAATGTCTTGAGACATTTTTAGATGTAATGATGTCTGGGTATGTCAGGAATATAGTAATGAAATGGCTACTAAAACATTGTATCCTACCTGTTGTTGATAAGATTAACAAGGCAGTGAGGATGGCGACATATTGAATAACTTCCTTCATTTTTGTCACAAGTCTGAAAAATATAGGTATTGAAACATGTATAAAACATAACATTTCTTAAATAACTATTAGAGTTCCATACACAAACAAATTTCCATGGAATAAACCATTGATCATCACTTGGCCTTTACATTCTATATAATTATTGTCATCAACAAAGTTTTGTTTTTTAACATGGAATAGCCAGATTTTGCTTAAAATAATCGTATCCAAAAACGATAGCATTTTAATCAAATTGAGATTATAAAGCTGTCCTAACTTTTTCGATGCACTATCTAAGATTTTTGATCATCTGAAATGAAGACCGGGTAGACTCAACAATGTACGTGGAATAAACACCACAGCAGGGCTTCCACAGGGTCCTCATCGCTTCAACACAACATGACAGTACTAGCATTCCAAATTCTGCTGCGAAACGCCATACAAGTTAAGATACAGGGAGGAAGGGGTTTGCGGTGGTCTCAGATTTAGAGAGATTTACAGAAAGCAAAAAGAAAGGAAGAGCTTTAGACAGATGAGAGGAGGAGGGCTGTGGTGGGCTTGTGTGGATGAAAGACTGAAGAAGAGAACTGGGGGAGAGGAGAGAGAGAAAAAGAGAGAGAGAGAGAGCGAGAGAGAGAGAGAGGGAGGGGGTGTGCGCCAGGTTGTGGTGGGCCATGATTTAGTGAGGTGTAGATTTTTATCCTAATCCTCATCTCTTCTTCTCTCCCTCTACCTCTCACACCCCCTCTCTTCCTTCTCTGTTCCACGAAAGGCGGATTTTCTCCACGCTTTGAAAGAGAAAAAAAAAAGACCACAGCACTACACCCAGACTGTGGTTTAAGGTACATGTTTGTCTCTCTATCTCCCTTTCTGCTCTGTATGTACAGTATGAATGTGCTTTCAGAGATTTATTTTCCAATACATTCTCATTGATATTGCCCATGTTATGTGGAGAAACAGGCCTATGCTGTAGGTGATGTTTGTATCAGACAATTATATTATTCACGGTTATGAGCTTTTCAGCTTCAGACATTTTTTTGATGAATAACTTGCACACACTTCTATTGTGCAAATGGCTCAGCAACCCCCCTTATTGTCAATATACCTTGGCAAGCCATACATCTAGGGCAAGCCAAAATGCCCTAGGTCTCTGGTTCCTGGTTGCAAAGTTTCATGAGGCTGTGATTATCCTAGTAGTCACAATAAGTAATTTTATACAGTGAGGTTTTCAATACATTAATACATTTAAATGGCTACTATGGGAGGGACTAACATCATCACACATGAATGCAGTTGGGCTCATTGGATCCACAAGAGTCTCAGCATTACAGTTGTACCCAATTTATGCAATTCCCAGACTTTGTAGGTGAAAATAACATATTTATACTGCATGCAGAAAATGTCATGGTTTTGACCGTCATCTCCATGGGACTAGCATAAATTGGACATGGCTGTAAAGGTAAAACTCTTGTGATTCCATTGAGCCCATTGTTATTAAGATACCTTGAGGTGAAAGGTCAATGGACCCCTTTGAAAATGGCCATGCCAATTCTTCACCTCAAAATGTTGCTTAACTTTCTAGCAATATTTAGCCCCTTTACCGGTGAGCTAGCATGATATGGCATGCTATCTATGGATTCCTCAAGGTCTCTAACCAGTATCTTCACCCTAGAGCCTGCTACAGCCTCTGAAATACAGTAATGTCGTCTGATACCACCAAAGAGACAGTGAGTTGATTATAAATGTATGTGTGCAGCCTGAAAAGTTTTCTTCTCAATCATAGTGCACATGCATGATTTTAGAAAAAGGAAAAAGGAAAAGATGGTTCATAAGCTCCCTGCATGATTATCCCTTAATTAGCATAGCAACCAATTACATTTTTCATGTGATCTTTTCAGACTCATACATTACAGTTGGATTGCCTTTTGGCCAGACAAATAGAGTGGTTTAGTCAAAACGCAAGAACCCAAGAACAGGCTCATGTTTTGACTAAACAACTCTACTGCTTTGCTGGAACAACCCATTGTATAAATCGAGTCATACAGTCCAATATCATTACTTAATATTAATAGCAACACATCAATAGGTATATAGTAAGCTACTTAAAGGTGCTGTTTGTAAGATTTTCAATCATTTGGAATGAGAACAAAATTGCACTCCAAAGCACATAATTCAAAGAGGCTTTTCACCGATTTTTAACCTGAATCCTATTGTTCTGTTATGAGGGGGACATATGATTATCGGATAAAACGTACCAACATGTTCTGTGTCACGAGAGCTCAGCTGCATCAGCTTCTGAGAAACTCCGGCTGATGTCACCCGGGGGAGAGCAGACCTCTAGTGAACTACAGATGCCATTTCCCCAAATATTTTCAACTTTAGTAGGCCCAACTTGAGGAAAGTTGTAGAAATAGTTAAGGAAATAGTGTCTGCAGTTCACTAGAGGTCTGCTCTCCTCCAGGTGACATAATCAAGACAAAGAACACGTTGATATGTTTTAAGTTCGATTATCACATCCTCTTCACAACAGAATGACAGGCTTCGGGTTAAAAATTGGCGAAATGCTCCGTCAGTCTAAACATTGACGGTCCATCAAATTATTAAATTACATGCTTATTCTTTGTTATTTTTATGTGGTTGAGTCTACATGGTAAGATTGAAACAAATTTCTTTTTTCTCATTTGTAGTTTTTGTTAAAGATAATATTAAGTAATTAACTAATTAATTATATATACACACACAGTCTGTTACACTAAATGTGGGAGAACTGTGATTTTGTACATTTCCCAGGATATATGTAGCATTCCCCATAATGTGATTACCTCCCGCGCATGAACCCATGGCATGGTGAGTGCACATTTAGTTTTAGATTAATAACTGAAACAAATTAGTATATCAAAGTGATATTTATTTTAGGATAGGCCTATACCTTTGCAAATTGATGTAGCACCAAAGACTCAAAAGCCAGTGTGAATCCGTTGCCCTGACATAATGTGTTTGAGACTCTATCTGCTTTCAAGGTGCACGGTTTAGGTTTGGGGTCACTGTAAAGCCCTGATATTAAAAATTAAAAAATTAAAATTTAAAATAGTCATATGACCTAGTTTGCAAGGAACAGCTCTTAGGCAAAATGAAATCCAAGAAACAGCAGAAAGTAATGACACATCAAGTAATGAAATTTACGTGAGAAATCATCATCATCATGGAGAAATACACATATAAAATTAGTTATACAGTTACAGCCAGTCAGCGGCTGTCAAAGACAATAAACAACATACACATTTACATACATAGGCTACATGTTGCATATTTAAATCTATCAAATAGGATTTGGTAGAGAATCTAACAAAAATATAATTCCGTAATAATAAAAAAATAAAGGCAGAAAATCTTCATGTTGATTTTAATTAGTGTATTATTAGTGAAATTCAGAGTATAGTTTGTAAGAAATAAAAAGTGAAGAGGAGAGCGAGAGAGGTGAAGAAAGAGCGCATGAGCAGAGGGAAATGAGAGTAGACAGATACACACACAAAGAACAGACACCTGAGGAGCTAACCCAGAAAAGCAGATGATCAGCTCTGTGTGGTTGAGGTGGAGGTTCAACAGAAAGCAACAATAGGGACAAGAGAGGGGGGAGGGGAGGACAGGAGTGCAGTAGAGAGGTGAAAGAGGGGGAAAGAGTAAGTTGAGGTAGAAGAAAAATACAGGGGAGATTGCATGTGTGGTTTATATATGTATATTGTAGTTTAACTCTTTATAGATTATACTTTAGCTCGCATCTGTATTATGTAACAATGAGTCTTGTGTTAGACTGTTCCTGCTCTTACACTGGATGATGTTGGACACAAATAAAAGTTTATATTTTTATTTTTATATAATATAAGCTGTGTGTCATTTGCTAAGATATATAGATGTACTGGAATAAAGATTTCAATGGAATTTGCCATATTTTTTTATAATGGTTCAATAGCATGAAAGAGATGACCGTGTGATATTATCTAGAAGATGCTGTCTGCAAGCCCCAGTAACAGTTGCTTATTTATCATGAAAAATCAATGTGACATTCATATCATATTATACAAGTTGGATTTCACAAATTGAGTTTGAGGCTTGATTGAATGAATTATGTGTTGTTTTCCTGTTCTTTATTATACAACCTTTGTCGCCATACAGTGGTGTCAGTTTTGGATGATAAAGGGATTGCACTCAAACTCGATATGACAAAGATAATATTCAACATGAAAAGGCAAAGAATTGTGCACTTTTAAAATAGATAAACAAAGGTTATGCTACTACATTTGTGCAGAAAATGTGTAGGCTATACTGAGTTCAGTCTCATTCTCTGGTTAAGACTTTTGACATGTTGTTGTTTCATTCAGTTTTGGCTATCATATAAGCAATGTGCTTTTGTTGCTCGATAGATTTCCTGAAAAGCTTCGTATTTTCTAAAATGCCTCTTACACCTTTTTCGCTTCAAGCTATAACAAGGTACAGGTATGATAAAATATTATTATGACAAAATGTTACCACATATTATAACAAAATATCTCTAGCCTATGTTGTCGATATATATAATTTATAGATTATTTGAATTATCAACATCAGCAATACAGAGATTTTTTAATAACCAGTGAGTATGTTTAAATAAAGGTGAACATGTGTCAATGATGTAGAATTTATTTATGTTGACAAAATTACAGTACTTTTATACGTTTGGCATATTGAAACCTTATACTTACAAATGGTGATGATGTCCCTCTGCAATGATCAGGAGCCTGGCGGAAATGTTGAATTGTCAGGGAAAAGGCTCTGTTTTTAAATGCTGTTGCACCTCCTCCACAGCTGATTGGTCTAAAAAGAATCAGACAGTTATCGGTCAAACCCAACATTAAAGTAATGACCTTTTGATTGGCTGCCAAGAGGTAGAGGGTGGGATTTATTTGCCAATCTTTCCGCTGTTCATTTTAGAACAGTTTAAGCTATTAGCCATTCAAATTCAATATGTTTCAAATGCCTAGGCTATATTGAACTATGAAAAGTAGCCTAAATTAATAAAACATAATCATTTTGGCAATGTAAAAGCACCATATTCTATGCTAGTTGATTACAAAGAAAAGAACTTTGACTCACAAAATTTGTAAAATATCTTTTTGAACTCATTTCATTTCATTTCATTTCATTTTTTAGCACATTTGTAATGACACACGGGTGGTCATAACAGTGTCATTTATTACAATTGCCCCATTGATTTTTCTCGGCCACATAATTACACTGTTGCCCGCATTATCCTGCAAACATTTACTGTACGCTGACGACTCAGCACTTCTGGTATCTGGAGACAACCTGCTGAAATACAGGCTGATCTCGTCGGGAGCTGGAAGAGCTTCACAAGTGGTTAGTTGACAACAAGTTGTCAATACACTTGAGGAAAACTGAGTCTATTTTATTCAGCTCAACCCATACGTTATGAGATCGAATGTAACGGTGTCATCTCCAGAGATTGTGTTAAGTATCTCAGTGCAGACCTTGACTAAACACTTTCTGGGGAAACTATGGCCCTGAAGGCAATCAAAAAAGTTAACGCGCGGGTTTTGAGAATAATTTTTTAATGCAGGAAACTATGAAATTGCATGATTATCTGCCAGTACGATTATGCGTGTACATATTGGTACAGCGGTGTAACAGCAAAGAGTAAGCGCATGTTACAAACAAGTCAAAATAAGACTATACGGTTGGTCTTAAATTTTGAAAAAATGCAGTGGCTCCTGGTGGAGCAGAGGGTCTCTTTCTTGAAAATGGGACATATGTATAGAATGATGAATGGACTTGCTCCCAGCTATTTGTGCCCCTGCGTTGTCCTACATGGCCAGGTCCACGGCCAGCAGTCAAAGTCCGGGCCACTCTCCATGTATGAGCCCAAGAAGGGCTCCTACTCACAGAGTGGTTTTCTATATACGGCCTGTGGAACTCTACCCAGGACAATTCAGGGCTCTATCCACTGTCACTGGCTTCAAGAGGGACGTGAAGCGCCATCTGCAACAAAATCTTTCTTTTGTTCTGGTGCTATTAATTTATTTTTCTTAGGACCACAGTGGAAGTAAGTTAAATTACTTTCTGTTGCATCCTTGAACTTTTTATTCACATTGTATCTATATTTTAAGTACTGAATAAAAATAAAATAAAATAAAATCACACTGATTTATCTACATAATTAGTGTATCAAGACTCGGGCCATGTACAGTTGAGCCAATCATGTGAAAAGCAATTGATGACTACAAATTAAAAATGTGAATGTTTCTAAAAAGAAAATGAAGATAGACTCTTGAATGCGAAGAGAAAGGAAAATGTGTTTTGGCCAAAGAGTCTCATACACATAAATCTTAAGAAGGGCACCATGACAGACTCAAACACACTAATAAGAATTTTTGTTTAAAATCCAATTTAAATCTGAAAGACACAACCAACAACAATGCATATCATATAGGCTTACTGACTTACATGATTACTTTCTCATGCACAAAGACACTAATGACTATAGGCTGCTTCTACGTACCGGCATATAAGAACATGATTATCCCAGAGGGGAAATTGCATAACTACTAATAACTATAAATTTCATATTATCTACATATGTAGCCACATACAGTTGGCCCAGTTACAACATATATTTTACTTCAAACCAAATGTCTTTTTTCAGCAAGTTCTTGAATGGAAAGTGCCTTCGATCATGTTGATGATCACATATGGAAAAGACTTCTCTGAATGTTCATTTCTTTGAAAAAAGATACTGATGATGCAGCGTGGGCTTTGGGAGCCACATACTACATCAGCTACAGTTAAAAAATATCAATATTCGAACAAGATAAATGGATGTTTACTCTTCCTTTAAGCACATACCAAAATGCACAATAGATCCATAAGATATCTGGGAACAAAAATGACTTGTTAGTTAAAGAAAGCCATCTATTTTGTGCACTTGGAATTAAGTTTATCAGCATGTGTGTATTTAGAAAATGACTGATGAGCAACATAAATGTTGAGATGTCTGTATCTGTCTCTATTCCTCTACTAATTCATGTTTTAAAAGCAGTTACGTTCCAGTCATCATTTTCAGTGCGAACCTACGGTTTATGATATTTATGGTGAAACACACCATTTTGTCTTGAGCGCAGTGAATTTCCCCCTGTTTTGAACATGAGAAACATACCATATGTAACAAAGTTTGATTTTGGCTTTCAAACTTCATACTCAACAATCCTTAATTCTCGCTGCACATTTTCATACGGTATCCCTACAGCTTGCTTGTTTTCTACTCTGATGAATCATACAATGTTAAGTGTTGATATGTATTAGAACTTTTTTACAAGGGGTTAGTGAAATTATCCCTGAACTTGAAGGTTGCAAGTTTGATTCCTGTGAAATTCTGTTTTTATCCTACCAAAGTGCCCTTGATCAAAATCCTGAACCATCTCCAGCTTCAGTGGTACCACTTTTTTGGAAATCTAATGCTCTGATCCCTTTGATGAAATATGTAAGAGATTTGAATGTAGTATGTTATGCTACACTTTTCCAACACTTGCATTTTTCTAGATATTGTTATCTATATTAAGTCGTGATATAGGCCTATATTCTGGATGTAGGTCAGAGCCATGTTTTATTGTGTCTCAAACAGACATACAAAGAAAACGACTTCTTGATCATCTTGCATGTAATACAGTGATACAGCTCAGGAATTTTGCTGCTACCTTATTTCTCTCCTTATACTAGATATTGAGTGAACGTACACCTGTGCACCAGTCAAGCATGTGCTTTTTCTTATCTCTGCTCTCAACCTGTTGAAGGGTCACGTCTGCACCCAATACAACACTAAACCTTCAATAGAATGCAACATCTGTGGATCTGTATGTTCTTACTGATGCTGCTCCTCTGAGGCTCAATTCAAATTGGAGATGCACTAAGCCACAGAAATCAATAATCTCACAATCTCTTAATTTAATTGTGTTGTTGTTAGTTTTGTTTATATTGAAATACTGTCAATGATAAGTCTCCCGACCAGTAACCATCTTCATTACAGTGTGCAGTCAACTATGAGGTATCGACAAGCAAAAGAGAGATGTTTAAAAAAATCCGGGAGGAAAGTAAATTAAAATAGATATAACAGCAGATGTGTGTTTGATTTCCTAGTATGTTTGTAGACTAAATAGAAGTTTCTAATTTCTCTGCTGCAAGGGTGTGGGAGAAAGAAATCAATACTTTAAGTTTATTACTTAATATGAATAAAGTTTGTGAGATAAAACTTTGTAGTTCTTGTAGTTAAGCGTAGGTCAGCAACAGAGAGCAAACTAGCTAGAATGCAAATGCGTTTCAGTTCTTGGCAATAATCAGAGAAGCATTGTTTTTCCTTCAGTGCATCCCAGGAGATAATGAAGGACAACAACAGGCCTCAGGTTCACTCCTGCGAGCCACAGGGTTCACACTGGGAGCTGAACAGTAGAGAGACACACACTGCTCAGGTGGTTTGGAGATGTGAACCACAACAAGGACCAAACAAACATCTCGCTCTCCTCTCATCTGTCTCTCTGAGGTTTCACCTTTTTTTCAGCTCAGCTCTGTTCTGCCGCGATGAAGGGCCTGAAGCCTATACCTCCATTTCCTCTGGTCTTAAGAATTAGATTTTTTTTTGTTTTTTTGGTTGCTCTTGACAGGCACACCTGTATGTGTGTAATGGCCACCTGTATGCAGAATGTCTCGAACTCTGTACTCGTGCTTTCGATGTAAATATGTTGAAGATTTTGACAACAGCAGGCCTATGCCTAATATAATTGAGCACTCCGATCAAAACATCTGCACAGAAAATGTGTCAGTGACAAATGAGCAGCCTGTGAATTTGATGCTATTCTTCTCGTCTCAGGGAACATGAATGATCTGGGGGTTTTCTTTTTCTTTTGGTGCTGCTATTTTGGCGGAAAATAAGAAAACACCTGAAAGTGAGGAGTCCCTCATTAGTCAGCCACTCGGCAAGGGCTTTGCTACCACATAGAAGTCATGACTGAAAGAGAAAGACAACTAGCGTAGGCCAGAGGAGAGAAAGAGGGGGTGATTCTTTTTGCTTCCTCTCACTTTGTCCTCCCTCACGTTCTCTCCTACATAGGGTCTCCCTCGACATGCATTTTCCCTCATTTTTCTGTTGTGTTGTTGCTCTTTCTCAGGCATCTAATGGTAAAGGCTGGAGCTGTGGTGTGTTGATTTAACCAAGGAAAGGCAGCCTCACAATGTTAGTATGAGAGGATGTCTCTCTGACACCGTGGAAAGATGGGGAGGTACCTTAATGCAGCTAGTTTGTACTGTATCAGTTAACAGTGTCGCTTACACGTAACTGTTTGGATGTTTTTGAAATAAACAATGGAAATGTCAGTGGAAAGATGGGTTGAGAATCACAGAGAAGTGACATTTCGTCCAATTTCTGTTACATGATAGGGGAACTTCATTGAAGGCTCGTTGAAACCTCAGAGTTGTGCAACTGTACTGTAGATGAGCGCAAAGAAGCTTTCTTTCTTTCTTTTCTGATGTCTCCCATTCTTTGCTCTATCTTCGTGGCCTGTGCACAATGTTGGATTTATGTAAATGTCCTTTATATCGTACAAATGAAGACTTTGATTCCAAACAGCTATATATCCACATTGTTACGTCATGTTCATTGTTCAATATATCCAAAGTACAGATGATTACATCCTCTGAAATTTAACGATTTTATAAGCAAAGATGTTAACCAATTGACTTTATCTATTTCCAAAGAACTATCGATTTGACTCTCAAATCCCCATTTTCTACCTGCTTACCTCTAATTCTAAATGTTAAATATCAGCTAAATAATAGTCCTACACTTTGTTAACATATAGTTCCTCGTTAGTTCCTAGGTACTTCATTATTATTTGTGCCCTCTAAAGTGAAGTGTTATCTATGAGAGAGCTTTAGGCCTTCTTTCATGCTAGCAATCACTTCGTAAGAGCTGCTGTGTAATTTTTTTCAAATGGTGCGTATCTCAGTTTTGACTCTTCAAATCAAATTATATTTGTTTTTATTATATGTAACTGGCATATAGGGCTGGGCGATATGCCCAAAATATCGTATCACTATATTTTTCTGAGTTTTCCAGTAAAAATTACAATGTGATATGACATTTTGTATGTCTTTATCTTGTAATACAATTGTCATGGTCATACTTCATTCAAAATGGCCTATTTTATTTTACACTTTAATACTGCTGCAAGGCACCTTTTTTTGACTACCGTAGAAATATACAGTATGTATAGTAAAAATCCATACCTTTGCATGGACCCATGACGATATACCTTCATACTCGGTATACATTCCAGCCCTACTGGCATACAACTGAGTATCACTACAACAAATCAGAGGGCACATTTCATGTGAAGACATGTTATTACGGTATTGTGTGAAGCCGAAAGCCTCCGTGATTAGATGACTTATGTTTGCCAGTGAGAAAACGACAACCTAAGGTGGAAATACAGGAAGCATTAACAAATACTGCATAGCCCAAATATCTCAGTTCCTTTTTGAATTATGACTGATGCCTGTGTGTGTGCATCATTATGTGTATGTGATTGTATGGTGTGTTTATGTGAGAGAGAGATGAGAAATGGAGATCATTATGAAACTGTGAAAAAGGGAACCCTAATGTCTCATATGAAAATACTCTGTATGCATCATAGTTTTGGAAAGATGAGAAGATGTCTAGAAGCCACCAGAGAGGAAGCACCTGTCTCAACTTGGTGATGACCTTCTTAAAACAATATGGAACTCCAAATGTTAAACTCAACCATACAGACTTGTTGTTGGCCACTTTATCCTCATAAATATTAGATTTCATAGGAGCTAACTAAACATGAGCATAATAACTTAATTCTTTATCAAAGTAACAAACTGCACTAGATCGTAGGGGGATGATGAGAAATATGGAATATCTTGCAAGTTAACGCTAACAGGTGTTTGACTAAACAAATTACTTTTGTGAAATGAATGTAAATAGAGTAAACATACAAATGTATATGTGGTGTTGAAGACCACGATCAAGTCTTCTGCACTGACAACATAGCCTAGTGCTGCAAAGTGTTTTTAAAGTTACTTACTGTACTGTAAATTGAGGGGTGTGCAGATTGCCGCTTGCAGAACATTTAATGACTTGAAGACAAATTAAAATGTTTCTAATCCCACATCAATAGCTACTCTTATGTACTGGTAGGCCTTGGCCACAATCATACATGCATTCTACTTATATGGTTTTACAAACTGATATAAACTGATTGCAAACATCATTAGTTTGTTAACCACTGTATCGGTGAATAGGCTACATTATGTACAAAAGGTCCAATTAAGTTACATTTACTCTGCTTTTATCTCAATTAATGCTTTATTTCTAATATTGATGTCCTTTGTGTGACATAGCAACTGTTTTCTTGTTTTCTGTCATGATTCTTTATGTTAATTTAATGTTTGCACAACATTTTTCAGTCAAAAAGGAAAATACATTGCAGAAACCGAGTTCTGCTCTCGCGTCTCATCTCTGCTTATTCTTCAATCAAAAGCAAACTAACCAAGTTAACATTAAATGCCATCTGGCAAACTACAAATAATATTTCTCAATGAAGGGAGCCATTGGCTAATATTAAGCTGATTATTATAATTCTCATCAATATTCTCATCACATTTTAGCACAACTTGGGTTTCAAAATGCTTTTCTGGGCTTACCATCCATGTTAATACTTGAAAAGTGACACATGTGAATACACATGCAAAAATATCTTTAGCTCAGCAGGTTAATCTGAGGTCAATAGCTTACTTGCTCTGTGCAATGTTTCACTCAATATGGACCTTTATCACATGTGAATGAAAAATGATTTGTGTGTACAGTATATAGATAGATTTACAATTCTAACAGCCGAGCCAAGATATGGTATAGAAATAGGTAGATGCTTGCGGTGCCATTACCAATAGACTATTACAGAGTGTAGGCGCAACCAGGAGAACGCACAGTACATTTTTTAATTAAGTTCTGCATTATTTAACAGAGCTATCATCACATCTCTGAAGAGGGCTTGATAGTCAAAATGTTGGGTGCTATGTTGGCTCTGTTAAATCCATGAAGATCTTAATTTAAGAACTTACTCTTTCCCCTGCATGGTGTATATGTATAT
>OMKL01065072.1:1396-17553 GCA_900302295.1 Parasudis fraserbrunneri | reverse complement strand
GGTGTGAGGTGCTGGCTGCACACAAACACACACACACAGACACAGACAGACAGACACACACATAGACAGACAGACACACACACACACACACACACACACACACACACACACACACACACACACACACACACACACGGGCATAGCCACCTCAGCCAATCCCATTAGGACTGAACTCCTCCAGGGCCTTGGCCTCCTATCAGACAATTAGATACCAATGGCTCCTCTAATAGGTTTACCACAATGTATTACCTGGCACCGTCCTACACTAGCTCCCTGCTCCAGCCCTCTCCTGTCTCAGTACAAACCATGTACCAGTTAACTTTTAGGTAGGTTAGAAATTGGGGTTTCAAGGAAAACCACTCAAAGTGAGCTGAATAGATCTGAAGTGTTTGTCAGGTGTTTTTTTTTGTTAATGTGAGTGATCCACGCTGTCAGCCCGGCTCTCTCTGCCTACAGATGTCAGCTGGATGGTTTCATTGCAGACCTCTCTCCCACTGTGAGTCATTATGTCCTTTTCATCAAATTCACTCTCCAAAAAGGTGACGTGGCTCCTCTTTTATCTACGTGCTTCCTCTTTCAGAAGGAATTCAACCTCTAACAACCTTTTGTCTCTGTTACAGGTCCTTTTGGCGATATTCTTTTAGAGCTATGAATTGATCCAAAAAAAAGAGAGAAAGAAAGAAAGAAAGAAAGAAAGAAAGAAAGAAAGAAAGAAAACAGCTTCCGTGGTTACAGTGTTTCACTAAGCACTGCTCACAAGGTCAGAGGCAAAGGTCTAACGGGATTCACAATGACAAATGGCAATGGCTGTGGCTCTCTGCAAGGCGAAATATGAAATGAAAAACACAAACTTATGTGTATGTTTATGAAAAAAAATGTCTCGGCTACAGCTGTTATTTCTGACGACTCCTCGGGAGCAGAGTCAAGGTAAGCGAGTGTGAGAGTGGTGGGAGGTCCTGTGCCTGACCGACACCCCGCAGTTCTCACGCTTCTCACTTTGCTCTCCAGTAAATTAGAGCACAATGTGGGAGGTATATTAATCACCAAATCCCTCCGTTGAAGTAGCAACACACAGGGCCACAACATGATCTACTGCTTTTCTTTTTTTTTTAAGAGCCTATACCGGCTTAATTTTCGGTGCAAGGGTTAGTCTTGTAAAACATGCCCCTGTGTTTTTTATTAATACAATGTGTGTGTGTGTGCGCATGCGTGCGTGCGTGCGTGTGTGTGTGTGCACGCGCGTATGTGTGTGTGTTAGGGTGTAAGTTGGTTGGCAATGAAGATTTATATTTCTATCTACATAAGACGGGTGAGGAGGATTCTATGTTAAATATCTGCACACTTACATGAAGCTGCTTTTCCCACAGCCTGGGGGTCCGTAGAGGAGATATCCTCGCCGGTAGGGAATCCCTGTGCGCAGGCAAAACACAACAGCAAATGCATTCAACAAGACGACAGACACATGGCAAGCTAGCTTCTATGCTGTGAAGAGGGTTGTCAAGTCAGTTTTATTCATACCTTTAAAAGGAGCGATATGTAACCCAAATGTAAACAAAATGGTCACCTCACCACTGAAAGCCGAACCATGGGAGTGGAGAGATTTTTTTTTTTTTCATTCTCAAATTGATTTGAGTGAGCTCTTGATTGAAGGATAGACTGTATACACATACCAACAAAACCATTTTTTAATGCACTTTGATGCCGTGAAAGTTTTGCTTCCATTTGCAATGTCTGTAAAAGATTTGCTGAAAATGTATTGGTATTTTGAGTTATGAAAGTAAATGAATGAAGATGATTTTCTCACCCTTAAACTTTTAAAGTGAAAGACTGCAGGGATCTAAGTGTTCTGGCATCTCCTTCATTCAGTCTGCACCTTAGCAAAGATTGGGCCGGGTGAGTGACGGTCTGCTGATGGAAGTTATTTTCCGTCTACAAGTCAAACTCTTCAAGAATCTACGTGCACTCAGGCAAAACTGATATGTTCAAATAAATAAACACAAAACAAGGTTGTTCCAGTTGGACAGTGCTTCTTTTGTGGCAGCCAACCACAGGCAGGCCCTCCATGAATAGATTCCCCCAAAACTAAAGTAACATGCTAACAGTGCTTCTGGAGTTCCATACATGTAATCCTTTCCATTATTTGACTCAGGGCCCGGCTACATCGATCCGCAATGTCTGTCCATCTTTGTCTGTTTCTAATTGTTTTTCAATGAGGAGTGTCCGTTTGCTGTACAGGGATGATGATGCCAGATTTGTGACCGTTTGGAACTGATGGATACGTCACTGTCCGTGAGCAAAGCTGTCATTTCCTCACTAGCACGATTACGTTATGTTGGGTTCTAATTTAAAAACAAACCGAGGGACAGCAATACCTTCCACTTGTTTTCTCTCCGTTTTATGATGGATCAGTGTGGCCTTAGCATCTACTGCCCTGCCCCAAACATGCCACCACTACAAATAACCTCTGTGACAGAGTCCTTACAAAATTCTCAATGGATGAGACCTCCACTGTGATGCGTTACCTCTGTCTGTGTACCACTTGGGGTTTCCGATGAACTCCTTCACATCGTCAACAATCCTCTCGGCTACGCCCCCCTCCAGGACCACTGAGCTGAGGGGTCTGCGTCGTCGTGGAAACCCAAAGGGCCTCCACTCTGCACCCATGGCGGTGTACATCACTGTCCGGCCCTCCTCCTGCTTAAGGGCCAATTCTCTTGCTGCAACACATAACGGACAGGATGATAACCAATCAACAGCTACATAACATCACACAAAGCTAGAATGAGAGCATTCTTTGTCAACTATAAATATATTTGGTTGTCAAAGCTGTCAACAGACTATTACATAGTAAGAACTGGTAACAGGCTGATAACATTGAAGACCAGTAACAAAGACCAGTAAAATGTTAGCAACACTGGTCAGTTAGCTGAATCCCACAAATACCAGGCTATGTACAGCATGTATATAGACCTACTGAGAGCTAACATAGTGCTCTGTGCTTCACTTCTAAAGAAGGGCAGAGTGACGGTTCTGTGGTGTGTAGCACCTTCTTGTAAAATATTGAAGAAGATCTGTCTGTCTCTCCCCAGGGAGGTGAAGGTGACCGACTCCCACGGCGTTCCTGTGTGAAGATCTATCATCTGTTTCTCCCTGGTCCTCTCAATTCGGATCCACTTCCTCCCATACCTAAGCACACCACAAGAGGGCAGTCCCACAGATGTTTGGCATAGTGGTAGTGTTGTTCAGTAAGGTTATGTGTGTTGTAGGTTTTATATAGTTCTGTGGTTGTAGAGGGATCATGCCGCCGTGGTACAGTGGTTAACAGCTGGACATGACATATTGGTCAAATTACCATCGACAAGAGGCCAGGTAATCTGAGAAACCCAGAAGTGAGTCTGAGTATGAGATTATAGGCCTATGTTACGTTGTGCTTTGCCAACCAAGTGCCTGGTAAGTAGGGTGGTATGTTAATGCTCCCTGAGAAGAGCGAATGAAACTAGTTACTCTGACAACTGGCAACACTGGCTACACTGGCTAGTAAATTCAGAGGTTCGCCACCCAGTGTAATTTCTTACCATTTCTTCTTCTTTAACAATAGGAGACCGACTGAACACAGACTGACTACCTCCAAGTGTTGGTAGAACTGACAGACTTACTGACCACAGACAAGATTTACCAGCTTTTGTCTGGTGCTAATTTCGAACCTGCACATTAAACATGTATTTCACCAATTCCATTTTCTGTCCTTAGGTACACTTCCCAACAATGATCCATCTTTTCATGATAATAGATACAGGACTAGATTTGGAGGAATTCTCTCACCAGATGATATGATTCCCAGGACTGGGGTGGAAGTCAAACTGCGTGTGGACCTTGCCGCTTTCATGTGCCAAATAGGAAGTCTCCACACTGAGGTGCTGAGTGTGCCGTGCATGCTTGGTGATCCAGCTTAGCAGCCAGTGGTAGCTCTTGTCCCTGCTGGGGACTTCCAGTGTGATCATGTAATGCCTCCGAAAGAAGATCATTCCAACCTGGGCTCCTTTCCTGGCTACGGCCAACGCTGTCCCTACACCCACCAGTCCAAATCCAGCCCCAAAGTAAGGGTTGTCTTTCAGGCTATCCAGAATATCTGACAGGGTCATGGTGCTTTGAGGTCTGGAGGGCTGCTCCAAAGGAATCAGAATCTATTCAGAGGTTATCTCCTTTTGAAATGGCACTTACTTACTTTGCATTCTCATTTGCAGGCTTCTGTGATTTTACAGTCAAAAGTCTACCCAATTTCAGACTAGGTAGCTTGCTACCAAGATGGGTAGCATGCTATGTAATAACAGCTAACCAAAGTAACATACGTTACTGTAAACGTGTCTTCACATCCTGCTTCCCAACCTTTATCCTCGGAAGCTTGTCACATTTTATATACCCCAAAATTGCAGGCAATTTGCTTTTAGAAAGCTAGATAAGTCGCTACATTGACAATCATGTGCGGCGACCTTTAGCTACTACACTTCCGATGTTTGGTAACACGGATCCGACTCTTCCGTGTGGCTAGGAAACTTTGGTTCCTAGTCTTTGGGAAAGCATCTTTTTGTCAACATACGGTAATTTTTTTTGCAAGGTTGTTAACTTTATTAAGCTATATAGCAAGCTAACTAATTAAACAATGTTGCAATAAGTATGTATTTGCCCATGACGGTTTTGGGCATAACCTTAGCTGAGCTATTAGCAAATAAAATGCATTCATATGAGTAACGTTAGCTCGCTACAAACCTTTTTTGGCGAGCGAGGCTATATAAGCCAGTAGCAACGTTCATAAAGTGGCTTGTAATCAACGTTGACTAAAATTAAGTGAAATCTATACAGTGGAAATAGCTATTAGGAAACTGAAACATTAGAAAGTTATAATTTTTAGCTAAAGACAGACACAAGGACTGGATCTGACAGAGATTTGATGTCCTGTTTTTCTGATAAAAATTGCGGAAGTTCGTGCAGCAGTAGGGCGGAATTCTGTATGTCAAGTCTCACTAGCAATAACGTTACTATTGTGTAGCTAACGAATCTGTCGTGTAATTTCATAACAGCCTGTAATGTCCTATCAAATATTTTATAACAGCTCATATTTATTATGCGTTAATATTTTCTCAGCAGAATCAGTGGTGACAATGGAACCCAACCTCTGTGAGAAGTGTGGAGAAAGCCTCTCAGATAGTGGCATGTTTGGATCTCACCTTTGTGCAAGGAGATCAACAGCATATTCTACGGCCAATAAAGGACAACTGGAGAACTACAAGTGCCCTTTGTGCAATGAAATATTTTCCATGCCAGGTGCACTGAAACGCCACTTTCGGACACATCATGGGGAACATGAACTTAAAGGTCCATTTCCCTGCACTGTGCAAGCTTGCCAGTTCAGTAGCACAGTTCGGCAGGAATATTTGGCACACCTGACATCTAAACATGGTGTCACTCTGGTTCCCTGCACCTTCCATTCCTGCAAATTGGCATTCTGCACGCAACGTGAGATGGAGAGTCACTGGCGCAACCATATGCCGTTCCACTGCCATCGCTGTCACTTTGTCACTCCTCATGCAAAACAACTCAGTGAACACTATTTAGAACACAACTGTCCTCCTCAAGGTAAGATGACTTGGGGGCTAAAAAAAAGCTATTCTATTACCCTGTCATTGATCAAGAATGGGGTGCATGCTAAAATGTAACATATTTCTTCTTAGGTGAAGAGGTGCTGACCACAACAAGAGGTCTAGATGGAGGCAGCCAACCTGTGACCTCCGGTAGACCAAAAAGAAAACGGAAACCAAACCCAGCTTATGCTTCATCATTATCACAAGAAGATGAGGAAGAGCCGGAGAACCAAGGGCCTAATACAAAAAGAGCAACGAAGGAAGTGGAAAAAGAAAAGCAGTCTCCAGTTACCGATGGCACTGACACTCAACCCTCCAAAGGTACCTGTGTGTACCCGCGTGATAATTATGCATTTTATCAACCATCATTTTGAACTGCCAGGGTAGTAAAAGCAGTAGTACTGACTGTCATATTCAAATTTTAGTTTCATTTGTTGGTAACACTTAAAAGTTACAGTCACTCCATGAAGAGACCTAGCATGGTATTAGTCTGTTATAACAGCTTCTAATGGCTCATTTGTGTTTCTATCACATTATATCAAGTTAAAGCTATATGGCTTAAGTGTTACCAATTTTTTTGTTCTTATCCCACAGATTATCTGGCAGAGGGCACAGAGCACATCTACCGCACCCACACCTGCCCCGAGTGCCGTCGCTGCTTCAAGATGCGCTCCCACCTGCAGGAGCACCTTCACCTGCATTTTCCAGACCCTAATCTCCAGTGTGTCAACTGCAAGCGTCACTTCACCAGCAAGAGTAAGCTACGCATACACATGCTCCGCGAGGCAGGTGAAAAAGTCCACCGATGCCATCTGTGCGAGTATTCAGCTGTGGAGCGAAACTCACTGCACCGCCACCTCGCTAGTGTGCATGCCGACGAAGCAGGGGGTGATACCGGCTCTCAGGTCTACCCTTGTCCAACCTGCGGACAGAAATTCGGCCAGAGCAGGTCCCTCAAGGCCCACATGAAGACCCATAATGTCCCACAGGATCGCGAGTCAGTTCACTGCTTCCAAGAGGGCTGCTCCTACCGGAGTTCCTCCCGCCCGGCGCTGCTCAGACACATCACCAAAGCCCACGGGGTCAAGGCGGTGAAATGTCGTCATCACGCCTGTAACGCTGTTTTCAGAAATGAACAGGACATGGAGGACCATCGTAAGACACACCTGGCTTACCACTGTTCGCAGTGTGACTTCTCTTGCTCCAACAAGACTGTCTTCCTGCGGCACCGGCGACAAGGCCACTCTGGGGACCAGGAGCTTTGCTGTGACTTTTGCTCCTTTGTTACGTTTAACCCGGTTGAGTTTGAGCAGCACGTCGGACATTTACACGCCAGCGAGAAGATCCATAGTTGTCCGCAGTGCAGCTATGTGACCTCACACAAACGTGGCTTGACACGGCACATGTTAATGCACAGTGGTGAGAATAGTCTTTTTTTTTCTTTTTTCTTTACTCATTCGATTACGCAGACACATGTAGGGAAAATTAAAAAGGCATTTTCATCGTGAGATTATGGCAAACATTATTTTACAGCATTTTCATTGTGAGATTATGGCAAACATCATTTTACATGATGATATCCCCAAAAACGTCAGTGTCGGGGATATTATGTATTCACCCTGTCCGCCTCTGCCACAGATCTTGGGTGTGAAATTTCACATTCATGACCCCTAGGGGAAGAACCCTATTGGTGACCCCATAGCCTTTCCTCTAGCACCAAACTTTAAATTTTCAAACGAGCATATCTCCTGATCCGTTTGTCATACAGTCGCGAAAATGATATTCATAGATGCGGCTATAACCCCCACCCCCCAATCAATCTAAAGTGCCTTAGCACTTAGCGTACTATACCTATTTAGTATGAGTCACAGAGAGAGTCATACCTCTAACCCAGGCATTATTGTATCTCCTGTTTGTTTGTGTGTTGTCCTAAAAGGTGAGAAACCCCACAAGTGCAACCGGTGTGACTTCAGGTGCCGAGATGAGTCCTACCTCTCCAAACATATGCTTACTCACTCGGACCACAAGAACTTTATGTGCTCCGAGTGTGGCTACATCACTAAATGGAAGCATTATCTGAATGTACACATGCGGAAACACGCGGGGGACCTAAGGTAAGTGTTCTTTAAAGGCCAAAATGATTCAAACACAAACAAATATGTAGCCCCACCACCAAAAATAAATAAAAAAATGGAAATGGAAAAAAAAAAAAATTATTCAGTTGATTAACTAACAGTAGACAAGAGGTGAATATGAGCTTTTACGTGTATTGCTGTATTCTGTTTGTATGTAAATGTTTGTTTACATTGGTAATGTTTGTTAACACTTGAGTAAGACAGACCTATATATTTCCAAAAAGCTTATTTTCCATCCATTAATAAAATTCTTGTCATGAATATACCCCACATTTTTATGTAAAAAAAAGAAAAAAGAAAAATTGGATTGGGGCTTCAAGAACCATTTTGATTGTATATTTATACAGATCAATCCAAATATTAATCGTATATGTTAATCTATCTAATTATGCCATATCCTACATTCATTTGAGCTGAAGAGTAATCATTGTATGCACAAGAGTAGTCCTGTCATGCTGCTACAATTATAATTCTAGGTTGTAGGTAATTTAGTGCACATGCGATAGGGAAATAATTGGTTTGTGTTTCCAGTGTGATCAAACTTCCTGTTTCATCCTCAAGGTATCAGTGTGACCAGTGCCCCTACCGTTGTCACCGCACAGACCAGCTCAACAGCCACAAACTCCGACACCAGGCCAAAACACTCATATGCGAGGTCTGTGGCTACGTCTGCAAGCGCAAGTATGAGCTTCGCAAACACATGTTGGTCAAGCACTCTGGAGAGGGCCAACAGCCAGCTGTCTATCAGTGTGAATACTGCACATATACCACCTTCTACCGCCAGGCCCTTCAGAACCATGAGAACTGCAAACATACCAAACTGAAGGAGTTCCATTGTGCTCTCTGCTTCTACTCCTCTTTCAGTAGTGTCAGCCTCTTTCTGCACAAGAGGAAGGTTCACGGGTATGTGCCCGGGGATAAAGCGTGGTTGGAGAACTACGCCGCAAAAGAGAGGGAGAAGAACTCCATTGACTTCATGCAAGATTTCTATAAGAATCCCTCGACAACTCATGAGCAGTCCAGCAAAGGGGCTCCACCACCTCCGTCTGGTGAGAAGCAAAGGGAACGGTCTGATCTTAGTGGCTCCGTAGGCCCTAACACCAACCAGGAAACTGTATCAGCACCTGGTTCAGAAACCTTGGATATGGCAAACGTTTTTGATATTGTTCCTCAAGATGTAGCGGACCAGACTATTTCAGTTAGTGCTCCATCTGTAAACAGTCCCGAGGAGGAGGAGTACTGCACTCTGGTTTTGACCACACTATCAAACGCTGAATACAACGAAACAACTCCTATGCAGAATGAGCCAGAAAACAGGACCCCCTCTCTAAATTGTGAAGGATCTGTTACACCACAAGAAAAGACTGATATCACTGCATCTATAAGTGAAACAGAGGAAGACAATGGACCTATGGAAGATGGTGACTATGACCAAAGTGATCTAGAGGAAAATGATGTCGCTTTGAACTCTTTGTGTCAGCCAGCTGATCCTGTAGAGAGTGAGCCTCAAACAGCTGATGTGGCAGAAGATGGTGAATTAACAAGTTCCTCTTCTCCATCTGGTCAGAATCAGCATTTAGAGTCCGAGGTCCGTCTGAAGGCCATGAAGAAACACGACAAGGACCAAGCGGAGGCTATGGTTCTGGAAGGACGGGTGCAAATGCTTGTGGTGCAGAGCCAAGATGTTTATCGTTGTGACAAGTGCTCTTATGTAACTCGCAAGGAGACCGCTCTGAATCACCACTGCCAGTCACTGTGCCATGCTAGATTGAAGGGACACCAGTGCCAGGCCTGTGGAGCTCAGTTCAAGCAGAGGCGAAGCCTCGACACCCACCTCTTGAAGAAGTGCCCGGCCCATCAGCAAAAGACCAGGACATTTGTAGGTTTATCTGCCGCGTGTCTGACTGCAGAAAAGGACTCTGCAGACAGATCCAACCAACTTAATAAAACAACAACTACAGATGAACCAGAGCTACCGTCTTTAGATAATGTGCTTGCCAGAAATTCAGAAGACAAGCAGTCAGATGAAAGAGTAGAAGAAGCATGTACCTCGGATTCAACAACTTACAAAAGCCATGTTGAGAAAGCCACTGTTGCGGGTGCATCGAAAAGCCAACAAAATGATATTGCTCAGATAAAGAAGCATTTGAAGGTTAACTTTGTGAAAAAACAAAAGGTATCCAGTAACAAAGACAGAGGAGAGAAGAAGACACTTGCCAAATTCAAATTTACATGCAAGCTCTGCAATTTTTCAACAAACAGGCTTGCAACTAGTAAACGCCATAGCTCAAACTGCAAAAAAAAGGTGACTCAAAGCCATTTGGAGCTAGATGAGGACAGAAATGAGATTCTTTCAAGAGGGGAGGAGTGGGTGGAGGACAACAAAAGTACCAATAAAGGTTCCGGTCATAAGTTCTCTTGTGCCAGCTGCCCATTCAAGTGCAATCAGAGGAGGGCGCTGGACAACCACGAGAAGGCAGGCTGTATGAGGCCAGGCGAAATCCAGTGCCAACTGTGTTCATTTGTGGCCAAGTCTCAGCTGTCATTGACCAATCATTTTTCATTTGTCCATGAGAAAAACAAGTCCGGAGTCACCAAACCTAGACGTTTGCACTGCAAGCACTGCACATTCACCTGCAAGCAAGAACGGTGTATGATACAACATATTGCATTCAAGCACAAAGGCACAAGACCCCACTGTTGCCGCTACTGCCCTTTCAGCACCATGCGGCGCTATCGCTTAGAACAGCACGAGTCTCTCCACACCGGTGTAGGTCGTCACAACTGCGACAAGTGCACCAAGACCTTCGGGACTATTAACAAACTGCATCAGCACAAGACACGAGTCCACGACAGACGGCCCTCCCACTTCTGCTCGCTCTGCGACTTCAGCGGCTACACGCTGGACGACATAAAGCGCCACAACCTCAGGTGCCACACGGGGGAGCTGCAGCACCCTTGCAGTCATTGCGAGGCTCGCTTTAGTTCAGACATGGCACTGAGGAACCACTGTAAACGTTTACACCAGCTCGAGGACTGTTTCTCCTGCACGCGGTGCGACTACACCTGTGGCAGCGAGACCGCACTGAAGACCCACCAACAGAGCAAGCACCCGCTGCTAAAATGCACCACCTGCCAGGAGTCATTCGATACCAAGGAGATCCTCGAGATGCACCGGAGGACGCACTTCGCACAGAGGTGCAGCCTGTGCCCTTTCGCCACCAAACTGAAGCACGTGCTAGCTCAACACTTTCTGGATGAACACGAGGGGGGATCCGCGGAGGACAGGCCTCTGAGGTGCAGCAGCTGCGAGTTTGCCTGCCGCCATCAGCTCGTGTTGGAGCAGCACCTCCGCTCGCACGGGGGTAAACGCCTTTATAAGTGCACGGACTGCGAGTATTCAACCCGGAATAAGCAGAAGATCACGTGGCACATTCGCATCCACACCGGGGAGAAACCTTACAAATGTGAGCAGTGCAGTTACACCTGCACCGATCCCGAGAGGTTGAAGGTGAGAAAATACATTGTAGGGAGTTCAGCCTTTAGGTGGAAGGGTGGCCTGGTTAGGGACCATCCTGTAATTGGAGGGACAAAGGTTTGATCCCCTTTGACAGCCCATGTGTCCATCTAAAGCTATCCGTGACATTGTCAAATTAATATTTTGTTTGAATTCCGCATAGTTGTTTTTCATAACTGGTGGACGGTGTTATGTAAGATATATAATGACAGACTTTCAGAAGGAGAGAGTGTTCTGCTGCTCTGCAGTTGCCTTCTTAAAAATAAATTGGACCACCTTTCAATCAGGGAAGGGGGCTACTGTGCGCCACAGTGGCTGGGGTGGGGGTGGGGGTTACATAATGAAAAGGCCGAATTACATTGACATTGTGTTTAATATGGTAAGTGGAATACTTTAACTCCCCCAAAATGTAAGATTAAGATTAGAAAATCAACAGCGTCTTGTGGAGGCATTCAAATATTTCCACAACTATGTATTTTCACTAGTTAACGAGAAAAGCAGGGCGAAATTATTAAAGCCAATTTCCCTTTATTTTACTTCTCTACAGTATCACATGCGGGTTCATCAAGAGGAGAGGAAGTACCTGTGTCCAGAGTGTGGATACAAATGCAAGTGGATGACCCAGCTGAAGTACCACATGACCAAACATACAGGTATCAATAATATGAATTATTGTTTGGTCTGATGGCATTCCAAAATGTTTATAGAAACTTTGTTACATTTGTTACAAACTGTTACATAGAAATTATTCTAATAGCACTACAATATGACAATATGCACAATATCCCATCTGTAATGTCTTTCAATTCTCAGTTTGCTCCCTTGCCACATACTGTCCTGACATTTTTATGAAAAATTGTTATGGAAAGATCTCATCACCTCTGTTTAGTTTGGCACAGTGTACGGCTCGGTAAGGATCTATTACCCTTCGCCCTTCTTATTCAGGGGAGAAGCCGTTCGCTTGCGAGGAGTGCGACTACCGCACCAACCGAGCGGACGCCCTCCGAGTCCACCGGGACACGCAGCACCGCGACACGCGCCCTTACATCTGTGAGAAGTGCGGCAAAGGCTTCAAGACCAGGTTTCTGCTGAAGACCCACCAGCGGCAACACACAGACGATCGGCCTTACGTGTGCGGCCTGTGCCGCAAGGCCTTCCGCTGGCCGGCAAGCCTGCGACACCACTACCTCTCTCACACCAAGCGAAACCCCTACCACTGTCGCCACTGCTCCTACAAAGCCATACAGAAGTTCCAGGTCGTCAAGCATTTGCGGAGACACCACCCAGAGGTGCCGGTGGAGCAAGGGGTGGTGAAGGATTCCCAAAGCATCAGCGTGACTCTGAGGGAGGCCCTGTCGGGGACACTGGATGAGAGGGCGACGGAGGTGGAGGAGGAGCAGGAGCAGGAGGGAGCACAAGGAAAGGCAGTAGTGAGGGAGGTAGAAGAAGAGATAGAGGAGGCAGTGCAGAGGACAGTAGAGAGTTAGAGAAAGAACAAGGAATAGAGGCCTCAACAGAGGAGGGATGATTTAGGCTATGAGACCCATGTTCTTAGGGACTTAAAGTTTATATTGCAATATTTGAGACTGAGAATTTAACATGGTCACACTTTTGACAACTACCAGAGTTAAGATATCCTTTGGAACATGAAAGGATATCAAAAAGGGGTCTGTGGTAGTTCTATTTAGGTTATATTTAAATAGAACTAAAAGCTCTTGTACCACAGATAATTTTTTTTGATGCCCTTGTCATGTTCTCTTTCGACCTTTATATTTTAGTTTGAAGTATGTTTTTGAGACTCAAGTGAATGGAGAGGGGGGAGAAAGGAAATCTTCACTCTACACAGCGACTGCATAAGTCACTGGTGAAAGTGAGTGGCCATATGCACTTATAGCGGGTGAAGTAAGTGTCTTAAGAGGCCGGTTTTATTGAAACTGGAAAAAAAGATTGTGTTTGCATCTGAACAGTGAGACACCAACAATGTGAACATTGTAACCCAGAGAAAACAAACCCTGTGCATCTAAACTGTGAGAAATATGGACTCATAGCAAGTATATAAGGACAGAGAAAAGTAACACAAAATGTCATTAATATACAATGAAAATCAGCTCTGCTCAATGGTTTTGCACCACTATAAGCAAAACTTGCTTTATTGTATCTATTTACAAGGCTCTATGTACATAGTACATTTACAGTATGGTAACAGTACACAGAATGTTTTATAAAATATGCATGTCTTTAACCTTACTGTGGTTACTGTGCAGTAAATGGTACAACATGATGCACGCCTGTGTGTACAGTACTTCAAGCGGTTTAAAATACTGATGTTTGGCAAGCTTTGTAGTCCGTAAACCTACATGGACCAAACCTAGTACATTATGCCATGTAGCGGTATGAGTTGATCAGTTCACTGTCATTGAGCAAAAACCAGTCTCGGGTACGATGTCAGTTACAAATGTACATTTACAGGCAGACGCCGGGTGCCAAGCATGCCGCTAGCCCGCTCATTCTTTCAGCGCTAGCTGTTTTTGCTTCATATAAATTGAATAGTAAGATTTGACTCATGAGCAATTGCAAGCGCAAGCAAACGAACTAAAATCTAACTCTAATCTTGAGGAATTTGCATAACACCATTTGAATTCACAGGTGAGAAGAATAAAGCTATTAAGACCCTGTAGTCCAGACAGAACTGTTATCTTTTCAGGTCTTGTCTAGTTCATAGGTTCGCCTTCAACATTCAGGAAATTCATGCATTGGCAATTCATTACTGTAGGGGTCCCCATATTGACGTTGGAAATATCCTCTGACCCTAATATTTCAAATGTATACAAACTATATGACGAAGTGCTACACCACTGCATACTACAGTTACATGGAAACACTTGGATTGTCCCTTGCAAACCAGATAAAATTTGTCTGTGTACTAGACTGGTCTAAATGTTTACATGAAAAAGTGTTCCATGTGGGTAGTTTACATGTCGACAGCATGTAATCATCTAATGGGTGTAGTTTCTGTCTTTTCTCCCATGCAGTTATGTCTTCCCTTTTCCTTCATGCTAATTGGTAGCCTAAAAGTATTTTAAATGAAAACGTAAAGGCGGTTCTGCCACCTGTGGGGCTCAATCAGTCCTATAAATAGGTTACTAGGCAGCATGTAAACAGTTATTTTTACATTCTTCAAGAGGACAAAAATGCTGTTCCTGTGAGCTGGTTAGGGACAACTAGAGCCTGGCTGACACAGAGTAGTCTGCAGTTCAAAAGCTGGTGGCTACCGTTTTTCCATTTCAGAATAGTTATCATATATTATTTCATTTATTGATGATGAGAGGTTTTTACGAAGGACTCCCATCTTATATCAGGAGACCCGACCCCAAGGTTAGGAGAGGCAGCGTCAGTGAGACGCTGTGACCACGTCGTGATCCTCCCTGTCTTCAGATTCCACCTCTTCATGTGAGCTCTGAGATGCTGATGTTGACAAACAGGGAGGAGGGAGGGATCGCTGTTCCATCTTTAGACAGGAGATGTATATGGCGATATCCTTGGCAAATTGAGAAAAATAAAGGGGGGGGGGGGACATTTGCATTAAGGTAAACTCGTGCTGTGCTTCACACAGTCAATTTCCTCACTCTAGGAGGACTCTTGGGTCTGATCTATTCATGCCGTATACTGGAGATGTTTTGGTATGCGTCACATGTTGCATTTCTCAACCTTGATTTACCTCTCTGGATGCATGTGAATGGAAGAGTGAATTGTCCAATGAAGTCATTCCTGGACGCCTTGTCGTAGTCTTCCACCACAAAGCGAACCAGGGCCAGCTCAGGGATGTGGATGACGAAATTCAGAGTGGCATTCCACACCGGGTTAAAACCTACAGGTAGAGGGCAGCAGAGAGCCTATACTTATCACTATTGAACATCATCTAAGTGCCATTTACACAGCCAGTTCTGGTTCTGTGCTACACAAGTATGGATCTGCCCATTAATCAACTATTCCAAGTGTCCACAGTAGGCTCTGAATATAGAGATAGTCTAATTAGGTGTGTTATGTTAATGAACTTGCTGTGCTAATCAACGTGTAGTAGAAATCAAGGCAACAGCAAACATGAGAAAGTTTTCCCTAGTGTTGATAAGGTTGATACAGATTAAGATATAAGTATGACTACATTTTACATAGTAAGAAAAATACACTGTTAACATACAGACAGATGGATAAATGAAGCTCAGTGACTTTGGCCACTGACAGTTGATTGAGACAAGTTAACTAGTATAGCCACTGAATCTGCAGCCACATCTGAATACATGATCAGTGTCAATGATAAACTGTAAATTTGCTCTTCTTTTTCTGATTTCATCTTGCTAAGCTCTTCACCAAGTCTCTTACCATTGTTTTGAATGTAATTGGTCTCTGCCTTGGCCTGGTCCTGTGACACTCCATAGACCTCCACTCTAACCAAGGGGTCCACTATAGAACCCTCTTTCTGGTTCACTTTAGGAAGTTGCTGTCCACTGATCACCTGATAGGCGCACAGACACACACACACACACACACACACACACACACACTTGGTTTAGATGTCAAAACCATTGAAATAACCTTAAATAAACAGAATAGTCGATGAATGAAAAATAATTGATGCATTGTGATGTAATGTGGAAATCCAACTGCATCAATTTGTAAAATTGATGGTCATTAATCAAATCAAATGTAATCTAAATGAATGTGTTAATGTAATCAATTTATTATTATAAACAATGCTGTGAACCAATAGTTTTGTAGTAAATGTTTGTTTAATTCTGTAGTAAATGTTTGCCTTGAAGGGATTGTTTTGATTTTTGGAACCCTAGCCCTATTTCTTACTTACCAATG
>OMKL01065071.1:0-11006 GCA_900302295.1 Parasudis fraserbrunneri | reverse complement strand
GTGTGCATCCAACCTTTTTAAGGAAAAACTCTGACATACCCAGCTCTCGTTACAACTCTCCTGCCCCCACCGATGTCCACTGCCACCTTTGTCTCACGCGCATTTCCACGCCACCAGTCTTTTCCCTCATTGACCTCTGTCCTATATGGAAGGTATATAAGAGAATCACTGAGGAGCCAACAGACTCATCATAAAAGGGAGGTAAAGAAAAAAGAGCAAGATTGAAAAGAGCCAACAGAGACAAACTCAAGCCAGCATCAAGATGCCCGCCACCACAAGAATCTTGTCAGAGAACAGGAAGACAGATAAAGGTGACTGCCATTTTTCTGTCTTTTACAATAACTTCCTGTCTCACACGTTCTTGATACTTAATACATTTAGCTTAATATGAGGCTCAGTGCTTTGCATTATTCCTTTGGTAACTCTTTAGAGGGTAAATATTGTTCCAAATTTGAGCAAGAGTTTAAGGTGAAGAATTGGCATGGCCATTTTCAAAAGGGTCCCTTGACCTTTCACCTCAAGTTATCTGAATGACAATGGGTTCAATGGAACCACAAGAGTCTCGCCTTTACAGCCATCTCCATTTTATGCTAGTCACATGTAGTTTAGGGTCAAAACCATGCAGTTATTATGCATGCTACAAATATGTTATTTTCACTTTTTGAAAAAATTATATATTTGCCTATTTCTGCATACTGTAGTGCCTAAACAGTCTTGCATGAATTTCGTATGGCTGTAAATCTGAGACTCTTGCAGATCCAAAGAGTCCAATTGCATTCAGGTGTGATGATGTGAGTACTCACAGTAGCTCTTTCAATAAGAGTGACACCATTTCTTTTTTTCTTTTTAAACTGGACCTCACTGAATAAAATGGCCTATTGTGTCCTCTAGGCTAATCACAGCGCCAGGAGTGGTTTGTTTAGATGCATTTTCAATAAGGGGTGTTTTCTGAGCCACTTTGAGAAGAAATTGATAATCAGGGTCCCAGCTTTCAGGTGACGTACAACACTTCTATGTGGCATCTATTGTTGACATTGTATCCCTCCCCCTCAAGATCCCCTGTACCCCTGGGTATATGGGTCTCAGGGGGTTAACAATTATGGTGAGCTATCTCAATTTTAAAGCGAAGCACCCCAGTTGAAAATGGTGACTTTGGCTGGATAGGAAAATTTTTAGATATCATATTTTGCCTCTACAAATACTGCACTTTCATAAAACATAAAATCATCAAAAGCAACTATAAATATATAATTTTCATGTTTTTGTATGTGCTGCATCGTGTATGCCAAGCTACTGAAAAAATGTTTAATGGGCATTTTCTCCTATTGACATATTCCCTTTCCTCAAAACATTTCTTTTCAACTTAACTTGTAGATATTGACACCAAATTTGACAAGGTGCTTCTTAACAAAAATAACTGGTAATTTACTGAACCTTTTTATTTTCATATATTTTGTCATTTCCCCCATTTCCATTTTATGAGGTATTTTATGTGAAAAAACAAAAACAAACAAACAAACAAACAAAAAACTCATGTTTCACCCTATACATAGGATTTGTAACTCACAATATAAGTATAATATTATAACATAATATTAGTTATACATCACATTGACACAGAAAAATCTACTAAATAAAAGTATTACAACTAACATACAAATCTGTATATTTTTTATGAAATATTAGCTAATTTCAGTATGTTAACAGCAAAATATATTGTTTATTTTGTATCCAAATTCAACGTGTAAAGTTCATTAAGATAGGATTAAAGGAAATACCTATACAACTGGGGTACTTCCCCTTAAGAATACATTTTGGTTAATCTGCCTTCCCAATATTAATATAATAAATAAATAACAATCATTATAATTCATGTATTAATTAAGCTATTTTAACAAGCACAGGTTTTTATTGTTGTCACATGGAGCAACTGGTTTACACAGTTGATCCTGGATGACTGGGTCACTGAACTGTAGCCCATCTGGCCAGTGGGGCAGACTCAAATTTCACCCAGAGGCACACTTATTTTTACGAGAGGGCATAAATTATTCACTGACTGGTAGCAATATCTCAGGAAGTGTTTAAACAACTTGTTCGGAGGGATAGTTTATCTACCGTATGATGTCACTTCTCACTCCACACTGGACACCAGAAATGGAGCACAGTTCCACCAGATTCTTTGTCCTGTTAGTCTAATCCTCCATAACAGTGGATGTGGCATTATAAAAACGGCAAGTCATCTGGAGAGAGAGTTAAGACCCATATCTACCTCTGACACACATAGCTTGCACAAGTCAAGCATCTTGAAACAACTTTGATATTTGATATTTTCTGGATAGATTTCCACTCCATTTCTTTTTATGACAGTGCTTTTAACTGAATAGCCTACAGCATGTTTGATACAGGCAAGTTATTCAGCTCTGTTTAGTAACCTATCTATGGCTGTTATGATATCACAGAGAGGCAGACATACCAGCACATATGTTGCCACATTATAAGCACATACAGTAGCCTATGTTGGTCAAGTGTTTTCAGCTCAAATCCTTCCTTGTTTGAAACATGCACAACAACAACAAAAAAAATAGCTTATGGCCCAATTAAAATTTAAGTAGTGGGCATTTTATGATATCCAAATTAGTGGCCATCCGGAATCATAAAATCACATTCAGTTGGAAGCCCTATTCAGACTGTTACACTGGTTTGAGTATTTTGAGCTTAGATGTTCCATGTGGTGTCAGGTTGTAATGAGGCCAGACAAAGCGGTTATTTTCATCACCTTGTGCTATATCTAGACAGTTGGCTTCAGATTCTTACCTGATGGGCCTCTTCAAGTCCCCAGCCAACAGAGAGATAAATATCAGTTAATTTGGAAGTGACACTCACATACAGACAGTAGGCCTACCCTATTGTGTGTAATAAACAGCACTTAAGACAATTAAAGATACAGTGAATAATAATCATAGTAGGTTATTAACTTTCCATAGTCTAATACCCCCCCTATCAAGTCCTTGGAATTGTATCGGTACATTTCCCTGTCTGTACATACTGTATCATAACATATGATCTTCTTCAAAGACTATATCATGGTTACAGTATGAAAAAATAGAATCAATAAATCACATGAAAATATTTACTATATGATACTGCAAGACAACATAAAGCTTGTTACTGCCCTGTGATGACTTAGGTGTGAAAGAAATGGAAACTTTATTTTAGAAGACGCCATTTGATACACATCACTCTTGATGAATTTTGCCATGGACTTACGTGCTAATGCTACAAAGATTAACTGTCTAGCTTGCTCATAGCTGCCCTTATGAGAAACGAGAAAGATTGTATGCATGCTTTAGTATTACTTACAGGATCTGATTAACACTGTTGTGTAACTATCATTTATGTTACGTAACTATTAGTTATGTAATTGTATTATTTTAATGAGTAATAAGTGAAATAATACATTTTATACTTAAGGCGCAAACCAATGCAATGCTACTCTGCTTATTCTCTTCCTTGGGGAAATACACAAATTACAGTGATTACACTTTTTTATTTATTTATTTATTTTATTTTATTTTTATTTTACAACAGTAATTACATACACACAAAAAAACAAATAAAGACAGACCTTAAGGGGTGAAAAAGCCATAAAACAAACAAATGAGCAAACAAGTAAACAAAAGGAAAAGAAAAAATAAGTAATTATTATGCTAACTTACTCCTAAGAGTAATTTATCAGGGAGTTGGGTGGGAGCAGTTTGGTCAAATTTGTCTAAATTGATGTGTGACCAGCATGCCTTGTTTACAAGTCATTTGAGTGTGTTTGTGAAAGTAATTCAAAAGTAATAAAACTATAACACAGTGCTTGTTGTGCAAAGTGGTATCCTTATAGCTTTTCATTTTGACTGCAAGGTAATAAGGAGAATGCAATCTATTACTTTTCTGATGTAACTAACCTCAACCCTGCGGGCTAAAGGTTACGCACCTCATTAGGGCGGAACATAAGCTGGCAGTGAACCAGTCAAAACTAATCTACCACATTAACACTGAGAGATCATGTCTGGATCTACATCCTTCGCTTATCATTCATATTCATGCAAGCAGATCGTGTCCTGCCTCTCATTTGAGACCTTAGTAGGTGCTCTAGTCCAGCACGCACACAGCCAAAGCTTCAGTATGACGACTTGTCTTGATCATTTCAACCATGTGGCATGAAACAAATGCTGGCTCCAGAGAGCATGCAGGGCACCCTGTTGATGTAATGATCTGATAGAGGCAGATGGTTTTGCAATGGCTTACTTCATCATAAGATATTATACACCTGACACAAGGAATATCTATGACTTTTCTTTATGAACCCATATTGTTTTTGAACTTGTTTATTCCTTATTCAGATATCACATGAAAATATTCACATTCCTTGACAAGTCAAGACATTATTTATTTATTTATTATTATTATTATTATTATTATTATTATTATTATTTGGCCATGTGTATAATAGGATCTCTAAAGAGGAGGGGGGAGAAATACCAGAGAGTTATTTGATTGAAAATAAAGTCGGCCTACAATAGGGTGACAGAATAACATTTTCTGTTTTAATATCATCTTACTCCCTTAGTTCACTTAGTATGTGATTACTGGAGTCCATCTGCACAAGACTGAAATGTCCGTTCTCATCTATGATCTCATCATTTACCTTCCTGCTACCGAAAACTGTTCTTGTTTTGTCTTCCTGTCTCCATAGGGAAAAAAGTCAGAGATGGAAATGCGCCAGTGGGTAAGACAACCAACTTAAACCTGGAGAGTTTGTCTGCTTGCTTAAGTATTGTAAAACCACAAGAGAAACATGATCCTAGTTGATGACAGATTGAAACTGCCCTTTCACTTTGTTCTCCAGAGAAAACCCCAGCCTACGAGCCGAATATCCCAGAGCCCTCTTGCAGAGCTGATCTCGTCAAATGTATGAATAGGCCACTATTTCCCTCACTTTGATACCCTATCTTAATATAGTATTTGCACCAAATCAACGTAACGTTAATATGTCTCACATAACTTTTCCATTACTTGTCAGTCTGGATCAACCTTACCCTGGATGACAAGACAGCCAATAACACTCTGTGGATATCCGAGGGTGGAGCCAAGGTGTCTCGTATGACTGATGATAAAAAATGTCCTGTCCTGGACAGACCAGAGAGATACGAGCATGCCCCACAGGTAGGGATTAAGCATAATAGGAACCGATATGGTATTGGCTTCACTCTAAATTCCTCTCATTTTTTGCATTCCCTATTGAAAGAACAAAGAAAATGTTCTGAAACTCAGTGGGAACTGAGCTGCAACAAACTTCATATCTGGTGTTTACAGACTACACAATAACCCCCCCCCAAAAAGCCTTGATGACCATTTTGAGACATGTAATGAGTCCACCAACAATGTGTGGTGGATCACCAACAATTTGAGTTTGAAACACCAAAGTAAGGACATACATTCCATTTGAAGTTTCATTTTACAGGACTAGCATCTCCTCAGCATTTGGTTTGGTTGTTAGAAAGTTTACACCAGCACCTTTACAGCCAAATCACATCTTTATCCTGGTGTCAGATCATGGCATTATTACCCCCCCCCCTCCCATTTATTAATATTCAAATTAATTATTAGACATTTGATTTTACAGAGAACTGATCAGGCTAGCCTTTAGCTTCTAAATGTTAAAGAAAAATGTATAAAGATCTTCCAAACTCTTCCAAAACGCATTTGCAAGCAACAACATTCATATTTAAAATGATTGTTAGGTGTTTGAGAGAACTTGAATGTCATTCTAAATCACATATTGACACACCTGTAGCTGGATTTATCTTTAATACCCCTGCAAGTAACAGTTCTCAGCTTGTTGGCACTGCTTTTCTTGGTTTCAAACCACAATCATGGTGTTTTCAGATGCTTTCTTCTAACAGTGCTCACTCTCTTACAGGTCCTTTGCAAGGAGGGCATCATGGGCTTCCGTGGTTACTGGGAGGTAGAATACTCTGGATGGGTAGTGGTGGGAGTCGCCTATGAAGGAGCAGGAAGGAGGATCGCCAATGGATCCTGCGGACTGGGAGAGAATGAGGAGTCCTGGGGTCTGGGCTGGAGTGGCTCCTGCTATCAAGCCTGGCACAATGCCCTGAATGTGGAACTCTTTGAGCTGCCTCAGAGTTCTGTTTTGGGTGTGTATTTAGACCAACCAGCTGGTATTCTTAATTTCTATGCCGTGGAAGAAGTGAAGGAGGGAGAGGGGAGCACGGAGAAGGAGGCTAGATTACTGCAGCGGTTCAAGCACTCCTTCAAGGAGAAAATTATGCCAGGTTTCTGGGTGGGGACACAGTCCTCCTGTTTGATAATAAAAAAGGAGTGAGGTATTGAAACAGCATACTTTATTACTGTGATGTTCTGTTAAAGTCAGTCTTTACAAGTCAGTTTTTATGAAAATCTAAGAAAGTGGAAAGAAACTGTCTTCATAAGAGGTTGCTGCTTTCACACTCATTCTGTTGCCAATTTTTCATTGTGACACCAAAAAATAGATGACATTTAAAACATAAGAGGGGAATGGATGACAGCATTTCAATGCATGTCATTGTTTATGCATTTGTCTTCCATTTAACTTGAGCAGTTAATTATACAAAGCTTCACTTTAAGCATTTTCTTGCACCCAATTACCGTATTACAGTGTAACAGTAAGTTGTTTTCTTAGCATATCCTTGTGACACACATACAGTACATCCATGTATGGCTTTTACTACAGGGGTCAAAGTAAAATGTCAGCCATGTCATTGGCTCCTCTGGAGCAGGTAGGGGCCATAGTGTCTGGGATGGACACTGTCATATGAGACTTTCTCTGTAACCACCAAGGCCACTCTGTTGCACAAAATTAACGTTAATATATTTATAATTTAATGACATAAGTATATTTTTGTTACATTTTGTTAAGAATTTGTGAGGTTGTATGAATGAATGTTTTATGTACATTATGCTGGGGAAATAAATTAATAAATAAAATAACAATAATCTGACCACTGTTTGGCTTCCTCATTTGAATATTACAGTCAGCCTAATAATAGCAATGATATAAGAGTAGGTTATGGCAGGAGAAGACAAAGGGGTAGGAGTGACAATGCAGCATAAGTTGATGTTACCAAAGAAACTAAACTTTTGAGTGCCTTGCCTCGGTAGTATCAAGTCGATGCACTCTGTGTTTGTAACAGCTAGCCAGATCCCAGACCAGTATATTAATTAAAGTGGGTGCTGATGAAAATCAGTAATTACAAGCAATGACATCGCCATTTTAACATTTCCTGGTTTGCTCATTGTTTTCATATTTGCAGAAAAGCTATGTAGACCTAATAAGAAAGTTAAACTCACCTCTTCAGGACTGCCTACAATGTCTAATCTGTTGGTTGTTTGTTGGTTCTTCAGCTAGTCTGTTACATGTTTGTATTTGATCTGTGTTTTGTCTCTGTCCTGTGTTTGTATTGATAAGCGACCTTGGGTCTATGAAAGGTGCTATATAAATCCAAGTTATTATTATTATTATTATTATTATTATTAAGGAAACTCAATTATAGAGAGATATACCACAGGCCATTATGTTTATGAATAGCTTAGCATTTCAGGCTAGTTTGCAGATGGAATGGTTAGCTAATAGCTAAAGTAGATACCGCTATTGCTATAGTTACTCAGCCAATAGCTATAAAACTAATGTCACACAGTTATGACACTTTAGCTGACTGATGTGTTCTTGCCTTACACGTCTGCCTCTCAGTAATGCTTTGGGTCCATCTGTTTTGATCGTAAATTCTCGACTGGGAATATTGTAGAGATAATGGTCCTGTGCCAAGGCAGAGAGAGCACGTTACGCTGTGGTGCAAGATGCAATGTTCTGCTCAAGATTGATCTCTCTGCCGACCGTATATCATTAATCATAGTCTCTTCACCATTTTTCTCATGTCATTTCTGTGAATTACCTTACTCTTTATAATCCTCTGCTACTTGGAAAGCAAAAAGTACAAGTAATGTGTTTCAATGTTTATTTTTAGATGGAGAGTTTCTGACCATTCATGGACACTTGATCTCATCAAATGTTTGTAGTTTCTACACTAACATGATAAGGCAACTTTTTAGCAATGCAAAAGTCTTACATCCAAGAATATAGAAATTGCTTACCGTTCCTTCAGTATATTTTGACCTTTATTATTTGCAAAATCAAGTGATGTTGCAGTAGCCTATGTTTTTGATTATAACAAGGATGCAGTGTTGTGGATGCAAAGCATTCATCATGACTTTAATAGGCATACAACGTGGTAGTTGTTTTTAGATGGTGCAATATGTGGAGCCTAAATATTAAACATAACACTGGACATATGTAGATAAGCCAAATTTTCCACTGACATCCAATTTTATAACACCCAGCTACTGCAGCAGAACCCAGTGCAACAGAACCCAGGCCCATCAGGTAAGAATTGGCGCATTTCAGCTGAAATTGGCATATAATCACCTATAAACACAAAACTGCTTCACCAACACAGTGTTGTTGAAACTGAGAAACTAAGAACTAAGAAACTCTTAATTTGGTAATTTCCTGATTGTATACAATAAGTCATGTCCAGTGCAGCAGTTGACCAATCCCAAGCACTGCCTTAATTTCTTGACTCTCCAGTCATACCTTGGCAACCAATGCTATCCGCCTTAGCTTGACCTGCATTCCATTTGGCTGTCATGTTTTGATGAACTTGAACATCGCTTGATCGAAACTAAAACATTGCTGTTGTATGTGGCATCCACGCTCGCTTCACTACCTAATGTTACATAATCACATGTGATGGCTCTTTGTAGCTAGCGTTACATATTAACAGCCAGGGACCAGCAAGCTACCCCTGTGGTAAAACGCAGCATTAGGAGGTAACACCACAGTTAGCCTTTGCTGAACATTGGTTTCATAGAATGTTATTCACCTCATGTTTCTAGGCAACAAGGACGCTGCCAGACTGCTGCTTTTGTAATTTCACTTCCCATGTGCGTGTGTCACAGTATCTTGACAGGGATATATTGGCATCCGAGGTCTGTTCATTTTGAATGAAAAACGGCAAGCCACCTTTTTATTTTTCTTCACAGTTATCTTTGTTACAAGGAGAGTGAGCTAGCTGAGCAGTTTTGTCCATATAGATGTATTATTTATTCGGTTTGGGAATATCCACACTAGCTAGCATTTTTGCCACGAAGGTCAGCAACAGGAAATGGATCTACAATGGCAAAAGTGGGCAGGACAAAATAAGGTGAATTGTGGATAGCAAAATCTGTCTGTCAAGCTTGGTCCCATCAAGTCGTGTTAGCAATCGTTAGCCTGTGTAGCTAATGTTACGTTTGTATTATTCACTAGTTCTACTTACACCAATAACAACACAACACAGGAAATAAGTTTACATGTTTAATAAGAAACCGATGGTTTATGAGTCGTTGCAACAGCCATGGTAGGCAGCTTGGGGAGGATGCACTCGGAGACACATGCTCTTGGGCAGGTGCACTCGGCAGGGGAGAGAATGGGAGAAGGGAAGAGGGAAAGGGGACCTTTCGTTGGCTCTGTCCTCCAGCCCGGTGGAGTGGCCTCCAAAAGGGGGAAGAGCTTCCGTTAGCGCAATTGAGCCTCCTGATGGAGTGGCCTCTAGAAAGGTGAAAAGATCACTTTGGCCTGTGATAGGGGGTTACACTTTCCGTGAATGGAAACCAGATCTGGGGATGACAAGGAGAGAGTAGTTAAGCAGTTGTATGGGTAAGCAGAGAATGAGGTGAATAAATTAGGATGACCAATGTTTGATAATGTGAATGTACTAACCTTCAGGATACAGCCTAGGGAGAAAAGTTATGACAGGTATAGAAATTAATTTGTCAGTTGTATGAAGAGGATATGAAGGCACTTACCTTCGGGATTTCAACCTGAAATAAATGAAGGAAAAGGGGGGGTATTTGACGGGAAAAAGGTGCGAGATGGGGACAAATAGTGAGCCACCAGCAGCACGGCCAGGGAGGGGCTGTATGGTAGATTGGCTTGGTACTGGCGCATGGCGCAGTGTGGGAGGGGTTCTACGGAACCGGCGAGAGAGGGAGAGACAGAAGCAAGAGATGGGGCAGAGCGTGGTGACACGCACCATTGATGTAAGCCTCCTCCCGAAATTTGTATAAAAATACTACAATTGTCGGGTGCACATTGCCTGTTGGATAGTCTAACAAATATTAATGCTAACAGTAAATTAAATGACAGTCGCTGACCTTTGAGCAGACATAACATTAGGTCCCTTGGACATAGCTAACGTTTGTTTTGATCTGACTGAAGTCTTCCCATGGCCTTCCACATAAATCCAATGTCAACATTTCATCCTCCATGGCAGAAAATCCAAGTGCTCTCCATAGAAAAGAATGGCTCGATGTTTGATTTAGTCAATTTGACATAAAAAAAAAAGAAAAATGGAGCTCTGGTTCACTTTTTTTCCCTGACTGTTTTCCTTTCCCATTTACCAGTAATTTTGTCCTTTATACTGCATTTGGGGTGAGAGGTAATGTGGCATTTACAGGAGGTTATATGTTTTGCTAACTAGCCTAATTTTAAGAGCCACACTGATTCTTTTTCTTTTTCTTTTATTGTCACAGTTTTAAAAATATACATACATTCAGAAAACGTGAGATGCTAGTTTTCCTTCGCTTCTCAACCATGTAGTATGCTCGAGGTACAATATATTTACAGTGTACCATAAAATATAATGTGAACAATACAATATAATTACATACATTTGGTGTGCTTATATGGTATGTGTGCATGGATACGTTAGGGTGCTTTTTTGTGTTTGTGTGTGTGTGTGTGTGTGTGTGTGTGTGTGTGTGTGTGTGGTGATCTTTCTCAGAGTCTCTCATTTAATAGTCTATTTGCTCAGTGGAAGTAACTGTTCAGGGTTTTTTTTGATGAGGATTTGAGGCTTCAA
>OMKL01065062.1:0-11148 GCA_900302295.1 Parasudis fraserbrunneri | reverse complement strand
CAGGGGCGATTGGGGGGGGGGGGGGGGGGGGGGGAGAAAATAAATCAACACAGCTTTATCAAACACACATACAGACCCACTAACACAGACTAACAAACAGACAGTTGTGGTAGTTCAGTGCAAAGCCACACAGGTTGCCAAGCCACACTATGATATAGCCTGTCAGGACTTATATCAATGGTGATAGAGGTTCACAAGAGTTTTGGTTTTCATACCGTTTTGGTACACATACAAATGTAACACATTTGTTACAATATTTTGCTAAGACACTAGCTTTAATTATTTCTTTTCAAGCACCTCTTTCTTCCCTAGTATTAAACTTTTATTGAATTTCTTAATTAATTATTTCCTTCCCTGCCTGGCTACCCCAAATCCAAGAGTAAAAACCTTTTACAAACTGGGCAGTACTTTAGGTAGGCAGTGTTTCTGGCTCCAAAAAGCATAGCTAATTGATTAATCAAAGCTAATTCATTGCTTGTGTATTGCCCTGTGACATCACAAACGCCAATCATTCTGTACAGCTTGTTAATCTGAAGATTTCAAACGGTGGCCAAATGGCAAGGAGTATCTTTGTCATTTTTCCCCAGTGCCTAAGTAACATTTCAGACTACCGAATCCATTCAAAGACGAGGCAGAACCCATTTTCCATTATATGTCCCCTTTAATACATGTGACTCTCTTGCGAATGCATCATTCCATGAATGTTGCGTGAATGTTCATGGTAACCTCATTTCATAGCAACGGCATAGAATATAGAACACATTTGTTCGTTTGCAAAGCAATTCATCGCACTGCCTACAGTCCCCTCTGTCATATGGGGTACTACATACACCCACCCACCCGGGAGGCGTGTGTTCGGTCACAGACTCAGCCGTAGCGCAAATCCATGGAGTAGGTAGGGGTTGAGTCCAAGGTCACGGAGCTGAACCATGGTTGTATGGTCAATACAACCAAAGGTCAGTGTGCTGGTTACTGTAGGTCACTCTACCCACTGGGGAATAGTGCCAAATATTATCATTGAAAAAAAAAAGGTCAAAGGTGCCTTAGGGTTGATGCACCGGTAGCATTTCTCTGAGTAGCCATACTATTTTCCTTTTTTATTTTTTTTTATTGCATATGATACCTAATCTTAACTGATATTTAATTACATGCACAAACACATTTGAAGACAGGTATAGCTGGAAATAAACACATGATAAAGACTTTAATTTTTTTATGTTGTCAGTCTTGTTAATTAGCTATAGCTTACTTATTTTTTTACATCCAAATAATGTGGTAATCAACCTTGTTGGCTGCTGAGTGATTTTCCCATTTGGATTGCACTAAAAAATGTGAGCAGGTGCGAGAGGTGTAATCCAGTCACAAGATTTTCTGCAAGATCGCGCCTCTATTTTCCAATGATAAGACATTCGCCATGACAGATTTTATTCACAACAAGGTGCAGGAAATGGCATTTTTCCACATTAGGGTTTGCATGTGTGCAAGCAAGCAGGCATTTACACAAATATTTTATCCAAGAAGACATTCACAACATTTGTTGCAATGAAAAAAAAGTTATTTAAGTTAATTAAAGTTAACTCAGTGTGCAGGACAGCTGACAAAACTATATACTTATAAGATGTTTTACTTTCTCATTTGGATATATGGATGCTTGTCTTATTACAGGTTTTCAAACAAAACAAGTCTGGTAAGTCAACACTGAAATATACTTAACTTTGTCATTACTTAACTTAAAGTCGTTCTCCTTTCCCTCAACAACTAACATTGAGGTGCCATTGAGCAAGGCACTTACAGGTAGATTTTCAAAAGAACATCAAGCGGAGCGTGGGTGTAAATGGACAGATATGCCCTCTTTGATGCAGAAACTTGCGACAACAACCAATTTACACTCTGCTATGCTTTGTGCTCTGCATTTGGCACAACACCCCATCATTCAGCTTGGCCTTCATCTCTTATCCCTCACCTCATTTGGCTTCACCTCTTATCCTGTAATAATCCATTGTTAAAAACATGTTGAGAGAAGCTTTTCTTTTAAAGATCCAGTACAATGATTTTTTTTTAATTCAGTCATAAATTGCTTATTGTGGAATATTAATGTCATGAGTATACATTTTTCAGCCTCAGATGTATCATTTGATTTGCTACAACTGTTTTAGTGCACCCTCTCTGAGCACAGCCAACTCTCTCAGTAGGTTGAGGGGATGTGGCCTTCTGTTCATTGAAAGGAGATGTCAAGTTAGCATCATAATAAATTAAACTAATGTAAACTAATTCATGGGACCAGTATGATTGGTTACTATGGGAGATTAATGTTGGCTAACCTGTGCCAGCAGGTGATAAATAAATTGTAGCAAACTAGTTTCATTACTTGTTTGTGGACTAGCTAGTTGATATCTTTACAACTACTGAAAACGGACAGCCTGACTGATGGGCCAATCAGGTAACCAGGTATAACATTATGCCTGTTTTGCCTTGGCTAAAGAAATACAGCATTTCCAAACTTATAGCAGCCTAAATATTCCACCTAGAAACACAAAACTGCTTAGCAAGCTCAGCCCTATTCGCTAAAAAACCCTTTAGGAACCAGCATCGTTTTAAAGTACGTAGCCTATTGTTTGGCCTTAAAGTTTGGGTGACAGAAAAACCGGTGACTATTTGAAAGTGGTTCCCCAGGTGTTGACTGGCTGCAGAGCTCGCGGATAACTTACATTCTTTGGAAAACATTTTCCCAAAATGTAAGCGTAGATTGGGCACAGGGTTACAGGGTTAGTTTTTTTTTATCTACCTGTTGCTAAATCCACCAAGCGCTCTCGTGGAGCTTTTCAGTGGCAAAGGGCAGGTTGGACTGGGCAGCTTCCACGTGTAAGTGTGTATGGACAGTATGTGTAACCCACCCTCCCCCTGCAACTGTCTCCCAGGCCTTGTGTTCTGAGTCAACTAGCCTCGTAAAACAAGTGTCTGTCTTTGTGGAGGCTTCTTTTCCGTCTATTTAACTAACAAGGCTAGACTCATGCGCACATACAGTAGGAGTATTTGTATAGAAACCGGATTATACAAATCAGTCTGTTCAAGGCCAAACCCATAATCCAAACTTTAAGAAATGGGCACCTCCACCACCATTAGGGTTGGGTATCATTTGAATTTTATCGATTCCGATTCTGCTTATTGAATCTCAGTTCCGATTCTCATATTTTTGGTGAGGGAGAAAATTAAAAATCAAGAAAAAAAACGACATTTTATTCTTAGCAAATTTAGGCTGTAGTCAGTAAATTGTGAACCATGACATGAATGTTTTTCTCTTAATTTGCTGTACACTTTAGTTACTGTCATCCGTTTCTGATACAATATGACAGGAATACATCAAAGGAGGCTTATTAAATTCATTAATATTGCTGTTGATAACAATACATTTTGCTTAGCAAGAACATAAGGAAGGAGACAACTGTTAAAGCATAAATCACTGCTCAGTGACATTCATTCACTCTTTCTGTGCTCATCTTCCCCTTCATAGCTAAAGTGAAAGGATTTTTCTTTAAAAGGGGGTGTCTGGGAATTAACTGGAGGTGGTAGGTCAGGTAGGGTGCTCTGTGAACTTGCATATATGATTATCGTTCTTTTACCGGTAATTCCAATATAAAAGATGAATGTCAGCTGTCAGTATATTGTTACACTCGAGTGTCTTGCATAGCCAGACCTCTCTCCACACTACGTTAATGCTGTGCCAGCACAGGAGATAACTCGAGCGTGAAGCGCTAACGTTGCTACCACTAACTGTATCTGGGGATATTAAAGGGAGACCACAACACGTTGAGGGTTGAAGCAAATGCTTTGTCATACTGGAAGTGCTTCCTTGCTTGCACGAAATACTCTTGCTTCAGGTATTGCGTTTTGCTGTATTCCATCTTTTTTTGTGAGGCTCAGCCAAACTTTCAAGCGTTTGACGCTGTCAGCCATGGTCCAGCAAAAGTAAACAAAAAGTCCCTGCTCACATGCTTTGCTAATGCAACTACATAGCCAGTGATGTAACATTAGCAGTTGAGTAGAATTTTTTGCTCAATGCAGTTCACTCATATGAGCGTGACAGAAATACACTGAAGGAATCGAATCCACGGTCCTTGATACCCAACCCTAACCACCATAAATAAAAAAATAGGAAAGGAGACACGTTTTCTTGTCAAGAGCTAACACTAGATGACATTACTGACGTTACTAAAGTTACACAGAGCATATTTTCCATCTACAGAGACAACTCTTCCAAGAATGTATGTAAATAGTATAGCCCACACTTACATGGTCAAAAGTATTCCCGATTGGAATTATGATGGAATTATATCTTTGCATGGATCCATGACGGTACACCTTCATATTAGGTATACCTTCCAGCCCCAATCACGCCCATAATGAACAAACAGAAAGAAACGACAACATTGAGCTTAAGCTTTGTTCAGGAAAATCAATAGAAATAGGAGAAATAAATGTCCCCATATTGTTCATGACATTTTACACTTGAAATACAGGCCAGTTCAGAAGCTTAGCAATAGTCCCCAGAATTTAAATATAACGCAGAAATGTTCTATCTGTTCCAGCATGCACTCTCGTTCCCTCTATCCTTCATATCTCTTCTGCTGAGAGCCAAAGGCTCCCAGAAAGCTGTACGTTAGCAGTATACAATGCCAGCAATGGGAACATCCACACCAGGCCAGCAATAGATAGGCCCAATGACAATTAACTACTGTATTGTAAAGCTTATAGTATTCCTGTGGTTTTTTGTACACACTATTGGAATTTACCACATAAATACTATAGTGATTTTACACAGTATTCCTGTGGTTGTTTCACACTGGAGATTTACCACATAATACTGTGGTTCACTGTAGTATTTCTATAGTGTAATATTGTTGAAAATGATGGTGAATCACAATAGTATTCCTGTTGTTTTACCATAGAAATACTATGTATATGTTTTTGTACAATTGGGGATTGATAACAGTATATACATTTCAATATATCAATTCTTACCCATGGATAGTACATACAGCCAATCAGAGACAAAGACAAAAGGAACAGCACACACACAAAAAAAAGAGAGAGAGACAGAAGAACAAACCAACATTGCCTAATTATAACCCAGTCACCCAGCAATAATCATATCCCATCTTCCCCATACCATAGGGGCAAAGATTTATCCCAATAGTTGCTGGGCCAACCAATACAAGTTAAGAGGTCTCCCAAGGAATGCCAGCATGCCCATCTCTCCTCCATGCTGGAAAAAACAGCCGCTGCTACATGCAAAGGGTCGCCATGTGGCATCCCATTGCTGGATATCGTAAACAGCTCACAGTGGAATAGCAACATCTCGCCTCTCCAGAACCCCATCCATTCTACCACAGTACTGAAACCAGGCACCCTCCCTCGGAAGTGGCCACCAATGGTCACAGGCAGCCATGCTGGAAGCAAGAGAACCACACAAACATTCCCTGCAAGGCCTCCACTCACCAAAAATATTTGCTAAAATTACTCAGCGGGGATTTAAAGATGAAAACTACGGAAGCATACTGCACTCATTCGAGAAAAGATCTTGATATAACGAGAAAACATCTCGTTTTATTGAGATAAGATCTCAATATAACAAGATAAAGATCTAGGGAAATCTATAAATTGGGGCAAAGGAAGAGCTGTGTGCTTTCCGCCTAAGTGACAATGAAGGCTTTAGGTGCCTACAAAGTTGACAAAAGATGATAAAACAAATGAATGCCAAGTTGGATGCACAAATGTCATGTGTCATGTATACTTTATGTCCCCTGACCATATTACAGGTGGTTAAGTTTGAAATTAGCCCTGAATCAGGACTCTGGTAATAATGATAATATTTGAACAATGCCTTGTTCCTGTCACTCAATACATCATATTTGGACATGTGGTTTATAGCTGGCTATCATTTTGGTTCCACACTGGAATGTGAGTCCCATTGTGCCTGTATTACGCTGGGTAAATAATGGGCCAAGTTGTGTGTAAACTCTCCCCCCCCCCAATCTCCGTCTGGGCAACTGTCAGGACAGTGCTGGACAGGAGAGCGCACGTTGATGGGCTGGGGGTGCTCAGACTGGGGGGCAGCATGCCAGTAGCCTCTAAGTTTATGATTTTGTTTCAGTAAAATCTCTTCACATACTAGAATGTAACCCAAATAACAGGAGAAATAGGATGTATGCTGCTGACAGAGTAAGTTACGCTATAAGAACTGTATGCATGTGGCTGTGGACTATTTATCTGTATATCAGAAAATGGATCCGCTCCCCTCCAGAAGTTAATTCAAGACGAGACGAAAGATAGGAGGCAGATTATGCAGAGCAGACACTGAGCTCACACAAGGACGCTGTCCGTGCGCCACGCACCAACTGCACCTGCTACTGCTACTCAAATAACATCTCTGCCATCAAGCACATTAGGGACTTAACAACATCACATGTAGTCGAGGTAGAGTATAAGGTAGCAATGGCAGTCCTCTGTCCGTAAATGGATGGAGAGGACGCGGAGCTGGGTGCTCTAGAATAAGGGTTTTAATAAAGTAAATGTACACGTGTAACTGAACAGCTTAGCAAACAATGTACATCTGATCAATGGTCATGGTGACACTTGACATTTGCACATCCAATTTGGTATTCATTAGGTTTATCATTAGTTTGTCAACTTTGCAGGCATGTAAAGCCTTCATGGTCGCTCAGGCGGAAAGCACACAGCTCTTCCATTGCTCCAAGCTATAGATTTCCCCAGATCTTGATCTCGTTTTATCGAGATCTTTTTGTCGTTATAACAAGATCTTTTCTCATTATAATGAAAAACCAGGCTGAACTTTTTTTTAACCAAATGAATACAATATGCTTCCATAGAAAACATAAGTATAAATAAAATAAACAATACTTTAGTTATAAAATAATTCTTATTTCATATATATATATATATATATATATATATATATATATATATATAAAAATATATATATATATATTTTTTTTTTTACATTTCATGTTTTTAAACCATAGTGCCTAATGTTACCCAACTCAGGAATGGGCCCCAGATCTGTCTGTATTCTTCCCATTTATTTAACCCAGAGTATGTGATTCTTTCAAAGCTCGCCAACTCACTCATTAACCCTGCCAACTCTTCAAAAGGAGGGACTCTGACCTGTTTCCACCATCTCAATAGCACCTGTTTGGCTGTTGTCTTTTCTATCACTTTTCTTAATAAAAAGGTTTACGATAGGATTTGCTTTGACATTAATCTGGCATCCTGTCAGACAACACTGTATTTGTAAGTATTTCCAAAACTGTGTTTTGGACAGACCATATTTCTCTGACAGCTGGGTGAAACTATACAAGTCTGGCCCATCAAAGAAGTCTCCCAAAAGGTGAATACCTGCATTATACCAGACTAACCAATAAACGGGTTTCCTTCACTTTATTCTTCAAAACTGGAGCAACTACAGATTTCTGGGGGTCCTCTTTTACTATTTGAAAAACATTAAGCAAGACTTTATGTGACAAAATAATGGATGGTGCTGTACATTGACAGTCAAGGGTCTAAATGCCCAACACCTAAGAGATACTCCTCCCCCAACAGCAACTTCTATATAGTACCAATCTAGTAGTCTGTTACCCCTCCATATAGTACCAATCTAGTAGTCTATTACCCCTCCGTATAGTACCAATCTGGTATTCTGTTACCCCTCCATATAGTACCAATCTGGTATTCTGTTACCCCTCCATATAATACCAATCTGGTATTCTGTTACCCCTCCATATAGTACCAATCTAGTAGTCTATTACCCCTCCGTATAGTACCAATCTGGTATTCTGTTACCCCTCCATATAGTACCAATCTGGTATTCTGTTACCCCTCCATATAATACCAATCTGGTATTCTGTTACCCCTCCATATAGTACCAATCTGGTATTCTGTTACCCCTCCATATAGTACCAATCTGGTATTCTGTTACCCTTCCATATAGTACCAATCTGGTATTCTGTTACCCGTCCATATAGTACCAATCTGGTATTCTGTTACCCCTCCATATAGTACCAATCTGGTATTCTGTCACCCTTCCATATCGTACTAATCTGGTATTCTGTCGTCCTTCCATATAGTACCAATCTGGTATTCTGTTACCCTTCCATATAGTACGAATCTGGTATTTTGTTACCCTTCCATATAGTACTAATCTGGTATTCTGTCGTCCTTCCATATAGTACCAATCTGGTATTCTGTCACCCTTCCATATAGTACCAATCTGGTATTCTGTCACCCTTCCATATAGTACTAATCTGGTATTCTGTCGTCCTTCCATATAGTACCAATCTGGTATTCTGTTACCCTTCCATATAGTACGAATCTGGTATTTTGTTACCCTTCCATATAGTACTAATCTGGTATTCACTTACCCTTCCTTCCCGGTCTGCATATGATATGTTGTTTTACTGCTTGAGCCCAATAAAACCATTTAAAATTTGGGAGGCCGAAGCCACTGTTGACGCTTTGCAATGAGATCCATTTAGCTCATTGTGCTACATTGCAATTATAAAATTGGAGCAAGGGAATCGAGCATCGGTGAGAGGGTTTGCGCACAAACAGAAACAGCATCTAATGTCTCTACGACCTGTCCTGCACAGAGATTTAGGCTATTCAACACGCAGATCGATTGATGTGAAGTCTTGTCCTAGACCTAAAACAATGATTACGATTATACAAAATAATTGCGATTTTCTCATACAGTCGCAATGACACTTTTAATTTATTATTGCAGCGGCACTACACAGGAATGCTATGGCTTTACTATAGTTCAGTTTCATTTGGGGGTGCCGGGGGGCGAAAAGCAACATGAAAGAAAAACAGAAGGGTGAAGTAAAAACCACTGAGTTCAATGGAGGGAAAGAGAGTGGTTCTTACCTGGATCCACTTGTCTGGGATGGCCATAGCCAGGCGGTAATCAAAGCCTAGACCCCCCTCGGCCACTGAGCGACACAGAGCTGGCATTCCTGACACATCCTAGGATGAGCCAAACAACATCAGATTAGATTCTGTCTTTGTGTGTGTTTGTGTTTGTGTCTGTGTGGAGAGAGAGACAGAGATAGAGAGAGAGAGATAGAGAGAGAGAGAGAGAGAGAGAGAGAGAGAGAGAGAGAGAGATGTCTCTTCCACACAAGTGAGCATTGGCATCTTTGTCTGCACAATAAGAAGACACTGACATCGGCCGACTTGGGCTTTATAAAGCATTGTACCGATTGTATTGTTTGTAGAAATGGTATTTTTGTGACCTTTTTACTGGGAGTGTGTTGCTTCATACAAGTGAACATAAATACAAAAAAATAAAATAAAACACTAACAATGACATTTGAACAGAATATTAATGTAACTTTTAGACCCTCAGATCGGCAATATCAATGACTCAGTCATTCACTCAACTCACGACTGTGTCCTTCAAAAGCTTCATATATATTGTAACTGCAACTATTCTGAAATTCTTACAACAATCAGCATTGGTATTGGCAAAAATTAGTTGGGGAAAAAATCAAAATATTACGGTGTCATATTGTTGCAGCCCAACTGCACAATACTCTAAAACATATTAATACTCAATATTTAACAAATTTACCTAGAGGGGGGGGATGCTATAATACAGATCAAAATTAGTGACATCCTATTTACTTTATGAGCTATAAACCAATACAGAAAGTGCTTTCATTAATCATGGCTGTGGGCAGTGTCACTGAGCACAAAATTAATGTTACTTTAAGAAGTAGTAGCAGTATTAGTCATAGTAGTAGTAGAAGTAGTAGTAGTAGTAGTATGTGTGTGTGTGTGTGTGTTTTGTGTGTGTCTTTCCACCTGTTTGCATGCCTGTCTTTTTTACCTCTCCAATGGTGATGCAGTCAGGATAGAGAGTGTGTAGAACGTGGTTGGCGAGCATCAGGTAAACCAGAGAAGCCTCGTCCACCTGCAGGCCAAAGTACTCGCTGTAGTCCCCCGAGAATCCAGTTCCTGAGGAGTTAACACCCACACAGTGAATACACTGCTGATGTACCTAAACCTTACTGCAAACATCTCCAGACATCTCCGCTCATTTCGCTCCTCCACTATGCATTTAAATTGGCAAGTTCCAGTCCTGTAATCTACTTACTACAAATAATGTTCTTTCAAAGAAACGCACATTGTGTCGATAAGGAATTCTGGAGCGCTGATACCAGCTCTAAATCAACCATGTGTATTATTGAACATGTCAGCAGCATTCAGTTATCTCATGCAAACTAACAGTGCTAACAAGGAGGTAATGTTGCTCTGAGCTAGAACTGCTATGGGTGCATGGACGCGCTGGGATGGTTCAAACAGATCTATTCTAAATCTATTCTACATGTAGTTTAGGGCTGGGCGATATGGCCAAAATATTGAATCACAATATTCTTTTTCCTTCTATTTTTGATATAACAATATCTGACAATAGTTTGGTTTTCTGATACAAATTATACTGTGATGTATCACCTTTTTCTTTTCTTTCTTTCTTTCTTTTGGGATGGAGGTTGGGGAGGGGGTGTACAAATGGCAAAACAAACAAAATATATACAGTACATGCAACTGGGATGGGTAGGCCTATTGTAAAAACTGCACATGATCCAGTCAAGTCGTGGACAGCTGTTGAAGTATGTGTTGTGTGTTGTACAGCATGTGAGCTAGCCATACCATGGCCATGATAGAGGTATCGTATGTGAGCTAGCCATACCGTGGCCATGATAGAGGTATCATATGTGAGCTAGCCGTACCGCAGCAATGATAGAGGTATCGTATGTGAGCTAGCTATACAGCAGCCATGATAGAGGTATCGTATGTGAGCTAGCCACACCGCAAGTAGGCCTATATCAAGGCCATGATGGTGGTAAGCTAACCTGACCAATGCCATGATGGTGGTATAACATGTAAGCTAGCCTTACCAATGCCATGATGGTGGTATAACATGTAAGCTAGCCGTACCGATGCCATGATGGTGGTATGACACGTAAGCTAGCCTTACCAATGCCATGATGGTGATATGACATGTAAGCTAGCCTTACCGATGCCAGGATGGTGGTGTAACATGTAAATTAGCCTTACTGATGCCATGAT
>OMKL01065047.1:0-10788 GCA_900302295.1 Parasudis fraserbrunneri | reverse complement strand
GACTGCTACAGTCTGCCCCAGTGGCCTAATGGATAAGGCACTGGCCTCCTAAGCCAGGGATTGTGGGTTCGAGTCCCGTCTGGGTTGTTACAAAGCAGAGTGCTGCGCCCATAACCCAGAGGTCGATGGATCGAAACCATCCTCTGCTAAACATCTGTTGACACACCTTTCCTTCACATGTCCACAGATTATCTGCACTGAGTTCATTCTACTTGCTGTGCCTTTGCCTGTTTGCCATTATTAAAGGCATTACATTAAAATGTTAGCAAATGGGTAGCCACACTACCAAGTATAAAAGCAAGTGGAAATGTTCTACTCAAGTGTATGATCACTTCAGCTGATAGTCTGCAGCAACAAAATGCGCAGTGCTGGAATCACTGATGTTGCCTTGTTTCTAGGGGGCACTGGGAGTTGAACCCAGGACCGTCTGATCTGCAGTCAAATTCTCTACCACTGAGCTATACCCCTTCTCTTCACCTCACAACAAGTAGGTTTATCAATGTGCTATTGTTGGCTAGGGATAACGATGACGATATCTTCTCTTGTAGAACTCCACATATCCAGAGGAGGTAGAGGACAAAAGGAAAAGTGCCAAACAGTTGGTATCGGCCCAATGGATAAGGCACTGGTCTCCTAAGCCAGGGATTGAGGGGTCGAGTCCCATCTGGGTTTCTACAAAGCAGAGTGGCCCAGCGGAAGCGTGCTGGGCCCATAACCCAGAGGTCGATGGATCGAAACCATCCTCTTCTAAGCACCGTTTGAGCCAATGTTCCTACACATGTCTGTGTGGACATCAGCAATTTAAACTCGCAGTTTGTCAAACCAACACGACTGTCAAAAGTCATGACAAAACGGGGAGATTGTGGGTGAAATGCAGTTTGTCCATAAGTGAATGAGATATCTCAAAAGTCATTGTCAGATGAACATGAATGCTGTGCACATTCATGAACCCAAGTGGAAGAAACCTCTTGATTTTGGTAACCCTATGACCTTTTATCTAGCACCACCACAAGACCAAACCTTCCATTTTCAAATGAGTGTATGTCCTGACCCGTTAGCTGTACAGTCCCAACATTTGCTGCACATATTTATGACCCCTAGGGGGAGAGACCTGATGATGTTGGTCATCCTGTGACCTTTCCTCTAGTGCCAACATATTGATTTATTTTCCATGTCTGTGGAGACTGGCAATATCAGTAAATCTTATTTCTGTCACCTACCCAGTAAAATGTTGCATGTGTGAGGAGATGGCTTGGTCTTGATGGAGGTCTGCACTTTGCTGAGTACATTCTTCTCATTGCAACTTTGCCTGTTTGCCATTTTTAATTACCCAAACTGTAAAATGTTAGGAAATGGGTAGCCACACTATCTAATATAAAGGCAAGTGGAAATGGTCTACTAAAAGTAGAAAGAAAAAAAAGAGATCAAACTTAAAGGTAGTTAAAATAAAAGAAGAGAAGCAAAATTCGGCAAAGGTTTTGAGTAAAACTAAGTGGCCTCTGTTCAAAATTCTTACTTCCATAAAAGTAAGCCTATTGATGAAAATGATAGCAGGGGCAAGCCAGATTACAGCCCCCTGAATCGCCTCCTTCTGCCCTTTTTCAAAATTCACATACATTACATTAAATGTAATGTAAAACAACATTACAACATATTGGTAATGTTATTATAGTTGGGCTATTAATTTTTTTCTATTATTGTAATTTTTATTCTCGGTAAAGCACTTTGTACAGTTGTTTTCAAAAAGGTAACACTGGTAAACACAAATTAAATGATTATTATTATTAGTAGTAGTGTTAATATTCATTATGGTACTGGGCTATTAGTGGTAATAGTCGCTATCTTAGGCCTATCCTCATGCAATATTATCGACCACATCATTTCATTGAGCTTTGATTATCATTTCATGGACAATTATTTGACATCTGACAATTTCATTGAGGTTGATGTCCACCCAGGGCAATTTGCGAGAGCCAGTTCTCTTATTGGTTGGCAAGGTTTGGAGTGAATGTTGTATAGGTACTACTCGTGATGCCATAAGAAAGTGCTGGCCGGTGTACACGGCTGTCTCCAGCTACAGTACTCCTCCAAGTCAGTAGGTGGCAGGAAGAGACTGGATAAGATCGACTGAGCGAGTCTGCCTGCTGACGCAAGAAATTGTAATCCGCTAGTTCCTGCTTTGCTGCCTCAATGTGAGTTCCGCCTTTGTTGCTTCTCAAACTTATTTCAGCGTTATATTTTTGCTGTGTTATTCTTTGGTATAGAAAACGTGCAGGCATACTAGAGTAGGCTGTGGTCTTGGTTTGTTGGCTCTGCACTACAGTAAAAGTTGTTAGAAATCTAAAGTGTGGACTCCGGAGTCCGTTTGTGCCATGCCATGTGTGAGCAGATTGTCATAAGTGTCAATACTAGCTCTTCACAGTTCCTCCTAAACTAACTGTTCCAAACTGAATTAGCCGTAGATAATAATGGCTATGTAGCTTACTGAGAGTTGCCGATATCCAAGGCATTATGACAGACCACAATAGAAAAATACAGCAGCACATGTAAACAGGACCCTGGTTATGTAGTTGAGACTATAGTGATACAAAATTGTTCAGGCCTGCTGTTGTGAGATATGTGTTGGCCAAATGTCCCTGTTAGTGTACCATGTAAACTCTCACTTTCAAAAAGGCTGTATTATTTCATGGGTCTACATCTAGGCGACAACACATCTTGTACCTGGGTTATAAAAATAATTGATGCATCACAGTTAATCAAAATTATCTTTATTCTTTTCTTCTTATCTTTATTTATGTAATTAATTTATAAACATAATAATGCTGTAAATTGTTTACTTGGTGTAAGATTTTAGTTGCACTTATTGCTTAATCTTAATTGCTTAATTAACTGCTTGATTCTGAATCAGTTCTGTTGCATTTGCACTCCCACTATCACACTTTTCAACCAATGAACCAAATCAAACTGTTGTTAAAAAATAAAGATTTTATGATGATCTCTTTTGAAATTTGCCTAATTGCCTAAAAAGGCTAATCGGTATCAAATCACTTTTGGATTGAATTGTTAAACCCCTAGTTACTTCTCAACACAACATGTTTTAGAGATGTATTACCAGCAACAAGTTGACACAACACTCCAATATGTTGCTCTTAATCAATATTGTGTTGGAAAGTAACATGTGTTGGAAAGTAACACGTGTTCCTAACTACATGGACGTGTTTTTTGCCATTCATCCCAGTTGCATTTATATGTTTGCCCATCTGTGTCTATATGTATATATATTAATATTTTTTATCATATATATATATATATATATATGTCTTTCTCATAATTCATGCGTTTATCCTCTGCAGTCACCAGAGATGCAGATTTTTGTGAAAACGTTGACGGGCAAAACCATCACTCTTGAGGTCGAGCCCAGTGACACCATCGAGAATGTCAAAGCCAAAATCCAGGACAAGGAAGGTAATATTTGGGAGCGTGTGTGTAGCTCTTGTTGTAACCGCTGATGTACTGTCAGATGTAGGAGACAGAGTCCATTACCAGCAACAACGATCACTTGTCCTGAGTGGAGTCTATCCCCATACTAGGCTAGAGCCAGGAGGTATACCCTCATGCATGACATATATATCGTGAAAAAAGAAAGAATTATGTGTGTGTACATATACATATGTCCGGTATGTTTTTAAGTTAATCAAACAAAATAATCCTTGCAGTAGTATAAAAAAGTAAAAGAAAATAGACAATTTTGAATGAAATAGCACCATGACAATTGTATTACAAGATAAAGACATAGGAAATATGTCATATCACATTGTAATTTGTACTGGAAAACTGAAGAAAAATATCGTGACATGATATTTTGGCCACGTCGCCCAGCCATATACGAGGCTATATGATAAGGCTGGGAGTTATACCGTATTTCAAGGTAATATCAGTATGAATTCACAGAAAATATTAGCCTATAGTGTGTATTGTTTCATTAAAAAAAAAATCTAAAATAAAACAAATCACTGCTCTGTAGATGACTCGATACATCCTTCCTTTTTGTCATTCACAAGGAATAACTTGTCAGACAGGGGAAAGTGTAGCATCATCTCCTATCCTCTCACCAAATCTGATTTGGCTCAGACCGAGGATTGTGCCGCTGCCGAAACTTTGTGGGCTGATTTCCCAGAGACAGATTTAGCCTCAGTCGGGGACGAAAAAAAAAAAAAAGAAGAAAAATCCCATCAGCGGCACGGTCCTCATCCATTGACAAAATCATCCGAGCCGCGGCTGACTGTGGGTTCACAGTTAATGCGCTGAGTGCATTACTCTCTGACAGAAGTTCGCTCGGTTCAGATAAGGACGTGTGTTGACGCTGCGTTGCAGTGCAGCTGTTGCGGGCATCGGATTGATCCAACTTCTGCTTTTCTAAACCAGCTATTGTCTTTTGCTAGCTCTGAGATCGTGATTAAATACTTTTATTGGTGAAACGGAGTTGCGTGCGGAATCAGTTTCACTGGCTCAGTCATTTCTGTCGGTTTATCATCAATGGGATAATACCCCGGTCCCAAATTCTTATTTTTATTTATGACATCACATTTGGTCAGTAACCGTACTGAGCCAGTTTCCGTTTGAACTTACGCGGAAGTCCGCAGCGACATGAATGCAATATGCATTAGGTGTGACCGTAGCATGAGTGGCATCTGTTAGATTTCGCTGTGGGCTACTTTTATTTTTGTGGTAGACGAGCACCACTCTCTCTTTCCATTCAAAACAATTGTGTAAAAGTAGGCATTTCTTGTTGCTTAAAGTCTGATGAAGGTCAATTGGACTGAAATGTCATGGTTTCCACTTTAAAATGCACATGAAGTAAAAAATTACATTGTCATATATTTTAACCTTGTGGATGTGCTGCACCAATCCATGCAACAAAAAAAAAGAGGCATTTCCTCATCTCTCTATATCCAAATTTATCTCTTTTCTATTCCTGGATAGCCAGTCATTTGTTGACTCTGGATCACGGATTAGGCCTTTTAACACGAGCACACGATCGTATTTGTTTAATCTCTTCGCCCAGGTATCCCTCCTGACCAGCAGCGTCTGATCTTCGCGGGTAAACAGCTGGAGGACGGACGCACACTCTCCGACTACAACATCCAGAAAGGTGCGGTTAGCAGGACAGTGATTCTCACACAGCTCTTCTGTTTCCCACCCGGGAGTGTGTTTACAGTGGTGCCGTGACCTGGTAGGTCAAAGAGGGTGAGCGTAGCGGAGGAGCCCCCACTTGAAACCTAGTAAGACTAATTTCTACAACGTTAAAATAAGCAGGGTCTGGATCCATGATTCTGATTGGCTAGTAAGCGTCACGTGACGTCGTGATCTATCCTGCTTGGGACCGCATTTTTCTGTATCGATTGCATTTCACAACTATGTGTCTTTTTTAATAATATCTAGTAGTCTAGCTTTTTTTTGTTTGTGCTTCCCATACGGGAGATCCGGGTTCTAAATTCAGGTGTGTTACAGCGGTGCCGTGACCCGTACAGGTTTCCCTGCGAGGGGAGGGTTAGGGTGTAGAGTGTAGCAAGAGTAGGCATTCCTGAAACCTAGTAAGGCTAATATCTCCCTTGGGGACAGCGGGAGAGGGTTTTTCTTTTTGGCTGACCGGTAGATGTCCCGTTCCCATGCGGGACACACGCATCCAAATCCAGGTGGGTTACACCTCCACACCATTAAGCCTCGACCCTCTATTCTGTCAAGACACGAGGAGAGCTGGGTATCATTGGAAATGTTTCGGTAGTGATCCCTGTCCATACGCTTCCAATCCAGTACCCGTTTTTTTAAAAATGGTACTGAAAGAAATCCCCCTTATTTGTTTTAATGGAACCCCGTCACATGATTGTAATAATATACGAGCCGCTGGCCACCGCGTTGTGTAGGTGAAACATCTCTGTCTTGTCCCCCTCTCTTCCACAGAGTCCACCCTCCATCTCGTCCTGCGTCTGAGGGGAGGCATCATCGAGCCCTCTCTGAGACAGTTGGCTCAGAAATACAACTGTGACAAGATGATCTGCCGCAAGTATGGACTCACATGCGCACGCACGCACGCACGCACGCACGCACACACACACATAGCCACACACAGCCATGTTTTCATGTGCTGTGGGGACATTCGATAGACTTAGATGCATTCATTCCTCTGTAATAACCCTAAAGTTAACCTATAACCATACCAACTACATGGCTAACGCTTACCCTAACCTTAACTTGACCCTAACTGTGAAGGAGAGGCTCCTTCATGTGGCACTAACAGGTTTTATTGTATATTTATGGAGCACAATTGTATGTCCATGGTGTCCTGTCTGTATTTCAGTACTGCTTTTCATACATTTCCATAATTCAGTACTTATATCATCTCTCAAAGCTTAACAGTTTGTACATTGTGGCTCCATGTCTTGTTTCTTTGATTGGTTGGGAGTTGATTGATGCAAGTGTTCTTTATTAGTTGATCAACAAGGCCTTGATTTAAAATCAGGTGTGTCCATGATGAGGGGATGTCTTTTTGCACAATACCTGCCAACTGATCTGTTTGTGACTTCTTTTTATGGACAATAAATAGTATATTTTTGTAGAAAAGCCTTTTAGTGCACAAGGTATGGCCAGCCTTGTCACACTAACCCTAACTTGACCCTAACCCTATAGAGTAGTGTGAGAGTGATGTTGATTTTGCTTTCTTTTAGGGATGCACTGTCACCAGGCTAAAACAGGGAATCCGTATCTGAGAATTTCCCCTGTAAAATCTAATACGAAGAACCACGTATAACTTATAAACATATAAGCAAAGAGACTTGATTTGTTGCATTTTTTACACATGGAAGCATGTTAAATCTCTCTAATGGAGACACATTTCATATACATTTCAATAATTTTTGTCCAACAACCCCAAACTGATGGTCTAAGTCTATACTGTTCAATAAAAGCGATGGATCGAATCAGTACTCTAGAATCTATCTGCAGTGAAGAAGTGGCATCGGCACATCCCTAATTTCTCTTTTGTGTTTCCTCTCTGCCAGGTGTTATGCCCGTCTTCACCCCCGTGCCGTGAACTGCCGCAAGAAGAAGTGTGGACACACCAGCAACCTGAGACCCAAGAAGAAGCTCAAGTAGATTGCTGCAATGATCCGTAGTTCAGTTTTTTCAATTAAACAAAGTTTTGAATAAGGACAGTTTTTTTCTTCATGTTTTCAATGATAACTGTAGATGATAGATGATAACACACACATTACAGTTTTTTCCCCTCTGGGTCTGGTCCCGAGAGCAAAACAAATAGTTTTTTAAACAGGCATTGGATTTGTGTATGCTTTAAAGAGGAATGCCACCCATTTTAAGAATTCACATCATGTTCTTCCTGTGCCCCAGGACAGTTCAGTCAGTATTTGTGAGCACATACCACTCTCTCCTAAAGCTAGAAATCAGAGAGAGAACCCTCCCAAGTGGTGATGTCAAATCTGGGAATGCTCCAGACAATGAATGGGGCTCTAACAATGAGGCCATAACATATTTATGTGAGCTCTTACACCCAAATGAGGGTTTAATTCTGGTTCAGACATTCTAGCAATGCTAGTACATAAACCTCATTTGGGTGTAAAAGCTCACACAAACATTTTATGCCCTCATCGAGTTAGAGCCCCTTTCATTGTCTATGGAGATCTTAATCCTTTCAGGTATATCTTTTTTGGAAAATTGTTGTAGCCATTGTTCCATCATCATTAGGATGTTCAGCTCTCAAAATTCTATCTCACATGAGATCCTCAATAATTCCTCAAGAATTGAGTTCTTTGGAAATGCAAGGTTTTAGCAAAGTCTCCCTCAAGAGAAGTCTGCTCACTCTGCCGCCATCTTGATAATGGAAACTAACAAGACCTGACCCCTTCTACGCATGCGCCATCCAGTGGTTTTTGACAGAGTCTTTGCTTACCATGGCAACCACTCACCGCAGAGATCGTTATTTTAAACTTTAAACACATTTCATTTCTAAATGCAGTAGAATAATAATAATATAAAAGAATATAATTTTACTCAACATAAAATAACATCACATTTAATTATTATGTTTTGTAGTGAAGTACTTTCATTGTTGACGCCATCTTTAGGGTTAACGGATTTCTCCATTCGATTAAAAACTCCCGGGGTGCTCCGTCTCCTTGTTACATAGACACTCTCTGGTTGTAGTCCAAAATCAATGACACCGGATGGCAGCACAGCAATATCAATGCATTCCACCAGAAAGAAACTGTGTGACAAAGCACAGCATTCAGTTTTTTGCTTTTATTTCCAACCCCCCCCCCATTACAAGGAGGTGACACTGCTACTCACATCCATTCATGTTTTCAGGGTGTCTGAAGGTCCTTAAAATGTCTAAAATGCCTGCATTTAAAAAACCTTAAAAGGTTTTACATATGATAGTTCGAGATGTTTTAAAAATGTTTGCACACTTTGCTAGTGAGAATAAACCTGCGTGGTCTTTATTCTTTTAGGTCTACTGTGTTCTTTTCATTTTTTTGTGGTGAAATTGGTCTTAAATTTCATTACACTGGCATTTGAAAGATCTTAAAAAGTCTTTGGTGAAACCTGAAGACACCCTGATCTCAGAGCAGTTTCTGATGTGGCTCATAGAAAATAATACAAACTACCACTAACGAGGACCTTAATCGATACAATCAGAACGATAGAACGTAGAATTGTGTGAAATAGATAAGACTTTTTTTTTTTTAATAAACAGAAAATACACCATTCAGACATCACAGCTGCAGTCATTATTCAGCCTAGTTTACTGTATCGCCCCCCAACTGAATATCAAGTCTCTTGTACTTTCACGGTCCTGAAGGACTTCATGCTGTCATGAAGGGATACTTTACCGTTTTGAATTTTACTCTGTTCATTTTTCTTCGCCAGACGTTTGTAACAGTATGTGATTTTAAAAACAAACAAAAAAAAAACAAGTATTTGTCCGATAGCTATCCTAATAATGGCCTGTTAGCGTTAGCATTACCAAACTAGCTTGTGGAACGCAAACATGTTGTTTTCTGTGCCAATACAAAAAACATTTTCCCCACCCTGACGATTCCTAATGAAGTGATAGCCCGAAACTCTAAATGTCATCGCATCCCCTTAATTTCCTCGAACTCTTCACACGGATTAAAGCCAGTTTGCGTTTAACTAAATAGCTCTTATCGTCAGACCAGCGTTTTGTTGAAAGAAAGACAAGATGCATTTCAGGTGTTTTCAGCCATTCCAAATGCTGACAGCTTAAGCTCATCAGTAATTAATAACACACTATTCAGTGGCATAACTTAAAAGTTTTCAGAGTTGCGTGCTTACTGTGGCATAGATGGACTTATATCAAGTGAGAAAAAGCACTTGCTCTAAATCTTATAACCTATAGTATCTTAATTATCCACATACTTTATCGATTAAGACTTATCATAGAATTTCCTAAAGGACATCGAGAAGAGTGTGCAGCTAGACAAGCTTTTGAAAACCTCACCGATGACTGTGCTATTAGCGTTTGATCTTTGGTGTCTTAACTGATGGAGGGAGGCGGATGTTATAGTTGACTACTGAAGGTATCTAACCATGCCTTAAACCACGTATCATACACTACCTTCGACATGCCTTTGAACCAAGACACTCAGGACTGGTGGACTGACCCAAAATGTATCATGCGTCTTTGCCCTTGTATAAATGTCACACATCCGGGGCCTCGCTTATAAAACAGAAGTTGGACTTGATCTTCATCTTAAGATAATTTAAAACTGTGCGTACGCCTGATTTACAAAAATGACGAAGTCTGAATAAATTTCATACCGTGCATAGTGTAGGTTTTCCGTCTATAAATTACAATTGCACAAGCCGCAGATTAAATATCCTCGACAAATCATCACCAATCAATATTTTCTTACATTCTTCTTATATGCTGCAGGCTTATTATCATAAAAGTATCAAATTCTAGATCTTGTATATCTGTACTTGCATGCCTCACACTTTCTGATGTGTGCATGTAAAGTTGGGAGCTGACTTGAGTAACTTCAAACTTCCTAGTTCAAGATTTCGAAATAACTGACTTGATTTTTATGCACACACATTTCGAAGATCAAATTTGATTGAAAGACATTTCTACAATGAGGCCCAAGCTCTTGATTGATATTCAGTAATAAAAGCAATTTATGCAATTATTACTGAAAATTAAATATGCAAGTCTGACCTTTAATGTGTTTTTTGCCCCTATGCAATCACATTTCAAATCCCATCTACTCTTCTAATTACACTTTTGCAAGGCTTTATTTTAGAGACACATTTTGAAAAACGCCTGCCACTGGAAATAAACATAGATCCATATCCCTCATTCTAACAGTAAATCCCCAAGTTTTTACAAAAATCAGTTCTTCTGAAAAGTATGAAAAAAAACTACAAGCACCAGTAATGATATCCTCATAGTTGGCTGTTCTTGACAATAAAGGCCTAGAACTGCTTAGCACTTAATTAACTTAACGGTTAAAGTTTTATTGCGTTGAATGTTACCCATGAAAGCAACATGAAACATTAGCGCGCACTACATTAGGTCAGACACAACAATTACCACTGACGCTGCCGCTGCCACTGCCGCTGCTTAGGTAAACGCCACAACCTAACGCTTAACAAGCTGTGAAGTGCAGTATGGCCGTGACTGCACCAGCGCCCCCTTAGAACAGCCACGGTCACCATCCCACAGCCAAGGTGGCTCTTGTGCTTTGAAGCCGCAGA
>OMKL01065045.1:0-11274 GCA_900302295.1 Parasudis fraserbrunneri | reverse complement strand
AAATGTATTTATCACAAAGGGCAATAATTCTGAACTTGTTTAGGCTTGTTGATCTGAAGACTTCAAACCCTGGCCAAACGGCAGGCCTATGTCATTTTCCCCCAGTGCCTAAATAACATTTCTGACTGCCAAATCCATACAAAGACTAGGCAAAACCCATTTTCCATAATATGTCCCCTTCAATGTTCAAATCAAGTCCCTCCCACCACCTGAACAGCTTGTTTCATTCAGAACCATGACAAATCACAGAGGCGAAACACAATCTTAAATGCCATTTTGTAGGCACTTAAAATCTTTACTTCAGGCTACTCCCCCCTGTCATCACCACCACAGAGAAGTTTACAACTAAAAAGAGGAGAGATCAGAATGAGTAGGGAACACTTTGAACACTCATGGAACTACAGTGTGTGCACACACAAAAAATAGGTTACACTGTTGCCAGGCTGTGAGGCCAACTGCATCTGACCGGCTGTATACTTGTGTGTATTTCACCTGGCTGAGGGAGGGGAGTGTTCTGCATTCTCTCTGTGTATAGGCTACTTTCCTTATTTTACCTCAAGCCTGCCAGAGGCATGGGGCTGCTCCGTGTATTTATTACACCTCTGCTGCCAATAACAAGGCCTGTTAGCGTGCCTCTACATTTCCTATGCCACATTCCAGCACAGGCTCTGGTCCCCCACCGAAATGAACTGGATGATTCGGGCCAGTACACTGGTCTAAATGCAACAGATCGCAAAAGACAACAACATGACCCAAGCCTGTATGCTTGTAAAAAGGATGTTTTTCTTTGTGTCATGAGTTCAACTTGTGACAAGTGTCCTATACTTCTCAATGGAGGCTTGACATCAGTAATGATTCATTAATTAAATCAAAGAGTGAAGATGGAAAAAAAAGTCACAGTCACAGTCTGAGAGAAGAAAGAGAGAGAGAGAGAGAGAGAGAGAGGCAGACAGACAGAGAGAGAGAGAGAGAGAGAGAGAGAGAGAGAGAGACTGCCTTTGGCACAGGCAGAAATGTTGCTGATATTTTCAAGAAAAATAAATTCTTTCCAAAATAGAATTAACATTATAGAATTAGAGTCATAGAATATAATTTGATATAAATATCAAGACACAACTTAATTACCTCTACCGAGGAGATAATATTTTTGCCCCCATTTGTCTGTCTTTGAGCAAGATTATCTTGAAAAGTAATGGCTGGATTGCCATGAAATTTGCTGTGCACACTCCTAGGATGATCACCTGATTTTCACGAAAATTGCTGTGTAGCATCTAGGGATCAACATCTTTAAATGAATTATTTAGATTGTTGATAGGCCAAACCTTATGACTGCAAGATCCAATCAAATTTTGGATAAACGCATGGTAAACAGGAAGTGACTAATGCTTTGTCCGATTTACACCAAACTTGATATGTTTGTCCTACTATAGTGAGGAGGCTTGTGAAGTTTTGAGTCATTTGGCCTCATGGTAGCGCTATTCTCACAAAACTAAAAACATTAACTCAACAGGTTGTCCGATCATTACACTGAAAATGTGTTGTTCCATTGTGATATCCTACTGATGGTATCAATATATATTATTTGCGGCATTTTCACACCTGTAGCTCATTTGCTTTGTTCTGATTCAGGGGCTAAAATGATACAATTGTTGCATTTGTCCCTTGGATCGTTTGTGTTCACACGGCAACATTCAAAAGTGGTCCAAAGTTACAAATGCCATGCAAGCGCAAACTGTTCTCTCATTGGTCAGGAAGGATTGGCCTCAGGTAGATATCCCCCCCTCACAACTTTATTGAATAAATTAAATCCATTCAATACATGGAGTATACATGTTCCAGGCAGTTTTTCATTAGCTGCTGTAAATATACTTCACAGGGAGATACCGTTTCCTCTTCTTTGTTTCCCCGGAAAAAAGCATGGAGCATCAGCATCATGTGTGGCTAATTTGTTTAACTGTGTTATACCAGTGTTCGTTAAATTAACAAAATACGAGAAGAAGAACATGGAAGCAAAGGTTTTAACTACAGATGGACCTGTAAAAGTGGATTTCTTACTATACTACATATAAGTTTAAAACAATCAAGTAGGTATGCTTGGTGTGTGATTACATGTTACGAGTTTCAGCAAATATGAGCAAATTTGTAAGTGCATAGGGAAATTGTATGACATTATCTGTGGCCCAGATATGCCCTAGGAAGATGGGACGCTACGATGTGATGGGCTCTGATGAGTGCATATCACCACATACACACACATCAGTTGTTTTGGTTGGTTGGCTTGATTGCGTTCGCGCTGTAAACGAACTGCTCCAGGTTACGAATGGAAGCAAGCCAAGACGGCCCTTTCTTGGCAATCTCCGCTTGCTTGTTTTTTCCTGCATCTGAGTGCGATTGCTGTGTTCACATATGCCCAAACTAACCGATCCATTGGGGGAAACGGTCCCTATATCGGAACAACTGCTCCAAACAATCCAGGTGTGAATACACCCTTAGATTAGATTAGATTTAGATTGTTTGATAAGCCAAACTGTATGATACCCAGCTCCAACTGAATTTTGGAAAAATGCATGGTAAAAAGAAAGTAAGGTGTTGCTTGTAAGTGCTTTGTCCATTTTGCAACAAAAATGACAAATTTTTGTCATATGACTGTGTACTGTGAGGTAGTATTACCATTGTTGATACATAAAACATACATTGTTGATACATAAAACCTAGATCTGTTGAGACTGGCCATTAGGCAACTCTTGTTTCTGTCATCTACCCAGTGCAATGGTGAGTGTGAAAGTAAAGTGGGGAGATTGTTATGCCTTGGTGAAGGTCTGCAGTCTACTGAGTGCATTCTTCTAGTTTGAGTTTTGTCATGCATAATTGCAAAAAAACAAAAAATAGCAGGACATTCAGAACTCAATTATGATAACCAGACCTACTGTATACAACTTGGAAACAGCTCGCATGAAACCACAGAAATAACATAACTTGTATTGGGTACAGTTTATTCTACAATGTTAAAATAAGCAGGGTCTGGATCCATGATTCTGATGGGCTAGTAAGCGTCACGTGACCTCCATTTTGCGGGGGAAAATCACACGATCTATCACGATGAACCAGGAACTGTCAAACAGACCAACTGTTCGGTGCGCTGTTTTCACAACTATGTGTCTTTTTTAATAATATCTAGTCGTCTAACTGTTGTAGAAAAGCAATTAACCCCTCGAGGAAGGGGTAAATGGGTGGATTTACGCCCGGTTGTAAGTCTAAATCCCTCGGCTGCGCCTCAGGATCCGACTATACAACGGGGCGTAAATCCACCCATTTACCCCTTCCTCTTGGGGTTAATTGCTTTAATCTATCCCACTTGGGACCGCATTTGGTTGTAAGTCTAAATCCCTTGTTGCATTTCACAACTATGTGTCTTTTTTAATAATATCTAGTCGTCTAACTGTTGTAGAAAAGCAATTAACCCCTCGAGGAAGGGGTAAATGAGTGGATTTACGCCCGGTTGTAAGTTTAAAAGGTTTAGACTTACAATCGGGCGTAAATCCACCCATTTGCCCCTTCCTCTTGGGGTTAATTGCTTTATTCTATCACTTTCACATGACAGAGGAGACTTGTTTGTCGTCTAATATCAACATAAAATGAATAACATATTAATAAATGCCCCAATCACCTCCTTACCCCTAGCCCACTGTGATTTTGATAGGTAGCCTATATTTGCCTATAGGCAACAATAACTTCCTTAATCAGTAATCTGTATGAGACATGAAGAATGCTGCAGGTAAATTGGAATTTTGTCCTATATATTTGCCTTCTTCAAAAAGGGCTTGAACTAGGCTAGCCTGACTGTCACACAGTATGCTACATTTGTCTTACAAGAGATTACTTATGTCAATTATATTATTTATGTTGTTGTGATGTCCTTTGATTTCATGGCTCAGATTTAATAAACATTTTTTCCTTTGGTTTGGCTCTTGCACAAACATTTTTGGCAATTAGTATTTTGACCATCCCACCTAAATAGGACTTGTGATCCTTTGCCAGGGAAAAAACGTCAAAATTGTTTTGTGTAAAGGACCGCGTGTGGACAAAGCACTCAAACATCCTTGATTAATGTCATTCAGCCCTCTTGGCCAGTCCCTAAACTGTAAATGCTGGGTGCATGGTGAAAGGGATGCTGTGGAGACTAAACTCATGTAAACTCAGTTTACTCACGTTTTTGTTTATAAAATAGAGTTTTCCCATGTTTTAAAGCTAATGTATAGGCTACCTTTATAATATACATTTATTGTAGCCTACAGTAGTAGTAAATATAAATTGTTGAAAATTAAAACATGTTACCCACCCACTACATTACTGTACATGGATTGCACTTTGGGATGCGTCAGTAGGACTGAATGAGGATGAAAAGGCCCCCCAATGCTGATCTACAGCCAATTTTATGTTGATGTATTTGCTCTTTCTTATTTTTCCTCCTTATTTATAATTATTATTTTCTAAACCTGTCTTTGTACCAGAACCAAGTTCTGTACCTATGACTTCATTCATATATGGATCTCAGTCAACAGATGCCTTGTTAACTATTTTGTGCATGCAATAAAAATGCACATACAGTATAATGGATAAACATGCTACAAGTTGCACTTATGGACAACGAGATTGGTTGCTTTTAAAAGCTTTGCCAACATCTGTGTGTGCTTCAAAATCAGATTAGCTGGCTTATTGTTGAGAACTAAGAGAATATACCTAAAAATTTGTTGCCTCAGTAATAAACAATTATTTTCTTTAAAGTCCCAATCTGGATTCCTTTGACCCTATGGGGTACCTATATTAGAATACATTTACATTTGTAATGTTTACAAACATTACAACAAACCTTTGGCTTAAAATGCAGCAAATAGGCCTACCTCATGATGGACTAGTTGTCTAGTCATTGTCAAGAGCTTAGTAAAAATCAAACAGAGAGTGAAAACACGACTCCATTCCAATTTTCTTTACTTTTGGTGGTGGGGCTGGCTACTCGTGTATTTACGTTTGGATTACGGATTGGGTCTTTAATGATACATTTGTTTAATTAATTTAAAAAAATCGACTCTCACGACGCAGTTGGTTGAGTCACCAATATCATCATAAAAGCAAAATGCTACTTGTTAATACATGTTAAGGGCTTACACGCGCGCTGAAGTTAATGGAGCATTGAAGCGCTGTAGTGAAACACTTTTCAAAATTGTTCAAGTATTTCCCTCAAAATTATTTTCCGTCCACGCTACGCATAATTCATCTAAGTGCGTAAGGATTTGAATTCTCCATTGATTTCATCTACGGCAATGCGCAACACTCCCAGGATGCAGTTCGCTTTTGCCATCTTGTCGAGTGGTTGAGGAAGAGCGGTAGTTAGCCTGTTAGCTTGCTCTTACTGCCACAGTGGGAAAGTCAATCTGTCAGCTAGCCACAACAGCTCTAAAAAGTGAGCTATCCGGACGGTGTTGAAGCTAAACTTCCTGACTTTTAGATATTTCTCTTTTTTTCCGTGGATATATATACATTTTGAACGGCTGATGGACAATATGGGTTTGTTTACATCATGATGTTGTACGTTTTGGTTCCAAGGTAGGGAAATAACTAGCTAACGTTAGCTAACGTAGCTAGCTGGCTAGAATAACGTTATATGCTTTAGCTGAAAAGGGAGAGTGGGTTGAGAACGGGCCCGCCTCACACTAAAGTATTGGTAGCAGCTGGTGAGCAAGAACTGCGACAGGGGCCTGCTTGCAACTCCGGAGCCGGGACAGAGTCTCACGGGGAAGGCCAGCTTGGTTTCGAAGAACCGGGGGAGGGGAGCGAGAGTCGGCTGTGTGCTGTCACAGACTGGGAGACTGCAGTACAAGCTCGCACTGACGGGAGAGACAACCCAACCACCCTTTCGAGTGTTTCGGAGGAAGTGGGCTCGTTTACTGACACTTTTCTACGACAAGTGAGAGAGGGGTGCATGTGAAAATGTCGCATACGTGTCTGTTCCGTAGTTAGCTAAAAACTGTGAGTCGGCTTGCTATAGAATTTATCCAGCACTTGTTTTAAACATCTGGAAATAGACGACATATACTACCGAAGATATTCAACATGTCGAAAATGCCGGCAAAGAAGAAGAGCTGTTTCCAGATCACGAGTGTGACACAGGCTCAGGTGGCGGCCAGCAGCATCACTGACGACACGGAGAGCCTGGACGATCCGGATGAGTCTCGGACTGAGGACGTGTCGTCGGAAATATTTGATGTTTCCCGGGCCGACTTAGGGGTGTGTGACAGGAGTTCATCTGAGGAAACTTTAAACAATGTTGGAGAACCTCAAGAGGGCCCGCCAGCTGCAACAGGACCTGTAAATGGAGGGTTCTCTGTGAAAAGTGTAGGCACTGGTCATATCAGTCAGCACGGTTTAGGAGGAGGTGTGCCTCTGCCAACTGCAAGTCAGCCCTCCATTCCAAGCTCGGCCACCCAGCAGCCCCCCGCAATCAACATGGTCACTCCTGCAACTGTCTCCACAAGTGTGGCTCAAGCAGCCCCCTTGGGCACTAGCGCCACATCAACCACAACTTGTAGTTCCCGTTTCAGGGTCATCAAACTTGACCACGGTACTGGAGAGCCGTTCCGACGGGGCAGATGGACATGCACAGAGTTCTATGAGCGAGATTCAGAGGGCTCAAGCGTCAGCAGGACTGTGGATAGTATAAAGCATGCAATGACACTGGATCACAGTGTGGACAGGGACAGTGGGCTTGGGGCCACTCGTGGCTCTGTGGTCGTTCCCAATGCCGTTTCTGCACAGGCTCAGGAGTCCACTGCCGACAGTGGGTACTCTGTTGCCCATCACACTCACCCCCTGGAGCCTCAGCAGCAAGGCTATGGCTTAGCACCCCAGATAGGGAGCGGAGCAAGTGCCTTCCAGCCCACAGGGTACTCAGTCGTGGCGCCCCAGCACCCTCAACAGGCTCAGGTCAATATGCAGCCCGTTGCCCCCCAAACCCTTCTCCCCAGCGGCCTCAATGGTGTGCCCCAAGGCACCATGTTGCAGAAATCTCCCATCATGCCTCCTGCTACGCAGGCACAGCAGTTTGCCTATTCTACTCATCCTGCTGGCATCTCAGCCGGCCAGCAGGACTACCGACAGCAGCACTTTGCCCCTCTCCAGCCACAAGGCTCAAGCACTCAGACCCTCCCCATGGCCTCCCTCTCTGTGGGGCCTCCGGCCAGCCAAGGCCCATCACCTGTAATCACACCTGCCGGCCCTGGAGCCCAAGGGCTGGGCATGGTGGCCCAGGGAGGGGAGGCAGCCTCAGCCCAGGCCCTGCTGCTCCAGGTGGGCAGTGGGACAGCCATGGCCCCTGTATTACCAGGAGGTGGCCTCCAGCAGCCTGTCAGTCAGCCTCAGCCTTCAGGAGTGGCGGGCGGTGTCCCTGCACCTTCCGCCACCAACACCTCCACCCACAGCGGCATCCAGAACGTGCCTGCCACAGTGCCCAGCGCTACTAACACGCCTCCAGGCATGCCAAGCCAGGTCGGAGGACTGGCCCAGGCCCAGGGACCTCGTGGAGGGGCCACAGCAGGCCTTCCCACTGGCTTCAGCAACCAGACAGAAGACAGTAGGAGGAAGCCAGATGCCCTACCTCAGCCCAGCACCAGCGCCATCCCAGGGAGAGATGGCATGAAGCCTTTTATCCCTGAGAGCCTCAACTTGCCCACTCCCACCGTCAACAGCCTGTTTGGCATCACTATTCCCATTGATGGGGATGAGGACAGGTAAAAAAAAACTTCTGTTATGCAATCAGTCCACTCCCTTAACTACTGTTTACTACACCAATTCATGGTCAGCTGTGTACAATCAATGATGATGCAATAATGTATTGTGGAAGTCACTGTGCCCGACTCTGATGAAAACAAAGCTCAGATGTCTGTTTGGAGAGTAGTGCTGAGAGGTTGAGGGAGTCAGTGAAAATTTGGAAGGCTGCCCTCATGTTAAACATTCCCATTGCATTCTGCAGCAGTGTGGTCATAATTGGCACTGTGGAGAACACATGCCCCTCGCCAGAGCTAGTGGTAGGTATGCTCTAACTGGAAATGTTTGGTTGTACATGAAAAGCAGGTCTTGTGCAGTCCTATTGAAAGGGTAAATTTGGAGTTTGGAGAAGAAGGAGGGACAGGGGAGGAGGGCACTGCACCAATGAGAACTGGCATAGTGGGAGGAATTTTCTGTTTGTCATACCCACAATAAACTGGATAGTAACCCACTTCTTTATAGACACTCAGCCCCCACCCCCCACCCCCTCTTTTAGTCCCCTCAACCAAACACGCTATTTGGGTTAGGGTGCCTCAACAAGCCCTTGGATAAATTAAAACAAACAAAGTAACTATGTTTTGCAGCTGACACTTTTACTGAAGTGAGGCTTGGTTTTATGCTTATCTGTCAAGGATAGATAGAATGCTCGCCCTTGGCTATGATCGTAGCCCCCCTGCACTAAACCTCGTAAATACCTGCTCTTCAATTGTCTGCATTATTCGACCAATGTACACAGCAGAGCTATTTTTAGGGTTTGTTAGGAGGGTCCTTGTGCAGCTTGAGTTGGACGTGCTGCCACTCTGCCATTCTGAGAGTGTACAGGCCCAAGAGGTATAGAGGTGTTGTCTGTGGAGAGAGTGGCCTGGTTGAGTGTGTCAGTCCACACACGCGCACACACACACACTGCCTGACCGGTATTTTTGTAGGCCTCCTTGTTTATCGGTTTGCTCTTTTCCCCAGCATCAGTGGGAAATGGAGCAGGCTGTAGCTTTGGGTTGTGTGCGCATATGTGGCCAGGGGAAATGAGTCCTGATCTTATCGTCCCGTCCATGATATTTTCTGAAGCTAATCATTCTTTACCAAGATAGTTTGTCCCAGCAGCATCTCACAGGGGTTGTTGATGTTCGCCAAAAGGAGGGCGGAAACGGTGTGTGTTGTTCCCGGTGTGATGTCACCGGGGAACAACCAGTGCCCATTTCCTAATCGTTCTCATATGTGCGCAGTGACATCAGTGGCTGTGTGTGTAACCATGGTGCCACCAGCAGCAGGAAGGGACCTGTCAGGTGGAGATGAGACAGACAGACAGACAGATGGATATATGGAGATGATTCCAGGCATGTAACCTCCTGGGACTGAGTCAGCGATGACATGGCCAGATTGAATCAGGCCTACAGGTGTTTGCCAGGCTCTGTGCCTCCAGCGTCATTCCGAGTCGAGGCTTGGCCCATGTTGACACGCAGGCTTTTCTCTGTCCTTGGAATGGCTCATTTTTCATTGCTCTATTGCTGACCTTTACTCTTACTATTGACTCTTTGGGGTCCCCTGTGACTATCTATAGATTCTCTCTCTTACATGTAGCTTGCCTCGCACGTGTGTACAGTGTTCCTGTGCTAGCTTGGTTAACCTTGAAACGTATATATTTAAGTATATATAGAAGTATATATTTATTTGGGCCCCAAAACTGAGTTGGTAGCAATGGGGTTTAAAAAAACAACTTTTTTTTTACCAGCTGTAATTAAGATGCCCTGTTAAATCATAACACACCCATAACGTTCTCTGAGAAACAGAAACATATTTTCAGGAAAGGACCTCCATAATCATGTGCGTATGTGTAAGATACTTAAAATGTCAAACTTACTCCCCCTGTGAGAAGCACATTGTTCAGTACACGAGCTCGGCCTCGTAGGGGAGTTGGTGCCAAGTCTTATTGTTTGGCTCTGGTCTGAATTAGAGTGCATCACAAAGTGGAACAAAGCACTGGAGGGGTGGAGTGGGGAGCTTGGAGCGGTTAGCATCTCTGCCCCATGCATTGTGCCTCTGCCAAATAAAGCGATGAGTCTGCCCTTGGGACGAATTTGCTCCATTCAATAGGAAGGCTTGGTCTTAAACGGAATTCTAGCTCCCGGGATAGATCTCCCCTCGCGTTCTCAATGGAACACACTGGAGGGGTGTGGTAGATAAACATGTTCATACACTTGAACTGTCAGATAAAACTGTTTTATACATGTTAGGGAGCATTAGTAGCCTAACCCAGTCTTCTGCTACTCTGTCTACATTTCCCTTGTTTAAACATATCCTCTTGGCCAGCTCCCCTTCTTGTTAGGGTTGTGGTGGGCGATGCTGGCTTTGTTGAGGAATTACAAGGTCAACAATTGTTACCATATAGCCTGCAAGTGTTCCTTTTTCCCTGTAGGTTGTGGCCCAGAAAGACCCCCATATCTTGAACCTAGATAGCCCCTACCCTACATACAGCCTCTGGGCCCAGGGCTCTTGTTTTTGGGAGTTGCTTGTCATGTGGCTGTGATTATCTTAAAAGGTCACACTAGGTAACTTCAGTGAGGTAAAATGAGAAAATTTATGTTTCCACAGTTAAAGGGCTCCCAAGATGACTCACATCATCATACATGAATGCTAATCAACCCTTTGAAACCATACAAATCAAAAATTTCCAACTGTGCCCTACCTATGATACTGCAATACAGTATAGGGTCTAAAGTATTTCATGGTGTACAGTTTTTATTTTATTTTATTTTTTTTACAAAACCTTAAAAGTCCAAAATAAATAAAAATAAAACAAAACCTTATGTAGTTTAGCTCAATGTGTGATCATCTGTCAATCAGCAAAGGAAGTAACATTTCAAAAGAGGTAGGTTGATGCATGCCTCTACTGAGTGATATTTTGAACTTTATTTATCGCTAAAATGTCTAATTTTAAGTACTTTTTAATTAAAATGTATTTGTTGCTAGAAATAGTTAAATACTCTGGTGTTGTCTTTCAAAAATGATGCTCTCCCCAGACATTGTAGTAGTCGTCGTCCCCCCCCCTTGACAGAACAGTCAAGTCAGTCAGTGGTCAGTCAGTAGGACCCTGGTCCAGGCAGGGGTCTTGACCCCTGAGGTCCTGCCTCAGCGGGCGCCTGTGAACCATGCCTCCTCAGGGTGACCATCACCCCCACTGGCCCAGAGTCCTCCCCCTCCCCTCCCCTCTCCCTTCCCTTTCCCTGCTCTGCTGATTAGTGTGCTCCCACCTCCCACCTCCCACCTCCGCTGCCTATCTGGTGAGGCACAGCAGCTCTTACCCTCCACTACAAGGCCACAGATAAGGCCTCTGAAGTGCTTGCCTCTCTCTCTCTCTCTCTCTCTCTCTGTCTCTCTCTCTGTCTCTGTCTCTGTCTCTGTCTCATTTTCATTCTCATTTCGTCATTGGTTGGGGCAGCTGTCTGCGGTCTACTG
>OMKL01065040.1:0-17075 GCA_900302295.1 Parasudis fraserbrunneri | reverse complement strand
GAGTAGGCGCGCCATTCCGCGATATCAATCCAAAAGCAATTACGCTGTTGCACCGAATTAGTAGCGACAAACAAGTCGTCGGCTATCGGATCGGGACGTGCGGCGTGACGGGCCCGTTTTCACAGCGTCGTTGAGGTAAACGGTAAGAACTGGGGGACGCAGAATTCCAAGGACGGCCGTGGCCGGTCAAATTATTTCCCAGACCCGTTCTCGTTTCTCACAAATGGCTGGACGCGGAGCCGGATTGCCTGCAGTGCACACAAGGACACGCTCATTGAGAGAAAACTAATCTCACAAGCGCAGCCTTCTTCAAATAGTATCACTGCTCCTGAGCTACACCAAACCAGCCCGCTCTCTCTCAGCGTATGGTTGTTAACGGTGTCATACTAATAACAACAGGCTTTGAATAGATTTGTTAGGGTGGATACGAGGGCCTGTCCTCGAATAAAGACATTCTCAGTTTGACTAATGGTTGTGGGATTTTGCTGACTTTTCAAATTTGTGGATTTCACAGACAAATCTGAAAAACTGCGCTTCGCACGTAACTGACCTTCTGCAAGTGACACGTCACGCAGACGGGCCACTTTAATTCTTAAATTCAGACCAAAGCATGTTAGGAAATATTATTGTGATGCCAGAGATGTGCTTATGATTTTCCAAGAGACAACTCATTCAGCATGAAAATAAATAACTAACTAATCAGCTAAAAAAAAAAAAAAAACAGGCTCAGTCAGTGAGACCCTAACAGAGTTTGCTAATCAACTACAAATTAGTGTGTTTAGTGGAGAGCTTCAATAAACAAATGAAACAAGTGAATCAACATGCATGCAGCGTATCATGCAAGCAAGACGAACATGTTGGGTTCACTCACCAAGAATTTCATCGAAGATTTTGTACAACCCGGGGACGTAGGTGATCTCTCTCAAATTCATCCCTATGTCTTCATCGAAAACCCACATTTGCTGAAAAGAGGGGAGAGAATGAGATTTTGACCAGAAATGGGCAACTTCGATGGGGGTGGGGACTGAAAAGCATCAGCGGTCTCTGCAAGAGGACAGAGGGTGTGTGTGTGTGTCTGTGCACGACTACAGTGACACAATCAAGTCATCTACCAGTGTGTCAGGACAGACTACAGGGCTATGAAGTCAGCCGAGGTGTGCCCGGAGGTACTTGATCAAACTTTGAGAAAAATCTATGTCAAACCAAATGACTCAACTCCATTTAATTCAATAGAACTCCAGTTAATGAGCTGACGGCCACATTTACCCACGATGCCATTCGGCCCAAGAGTGGCAGTTGATTCGTTTTAACTTGGACCTTGTGTATGCGTTTTGGAGCTCAGCTGTTTCACGGAGGCGCGCCTCGGCACCAAAACGCTCTGAGAACCACTGAACTGATGTATGGCGCGAAAACAATAACAGGACATGGGAGTGCTTTTTTCACAGCCGGGCTCAGCTGTGAATAACGACTGGGTAACTGATGACACGGCCAACTGTTGATAAGACAGCTGCTAGCAACCGCTCGTGTCTTATGTATTGGGTGCGTACAGCAAATGCGGAGAGCCTCTGCAACCTATGGGTGCCCTACCACAACCCCCCCATGCGCGCGTTGTGGGTACCCACAAGGGCGCAGGGCTCATTTTGCGTCAGTCCCTCAGGCGGGGACGGGTCGTAAACTCACCTGGGTGACGGGCTCCACGGAGCCGATGTAGGTGTCCGGGCGCAGTAAGATGTGCTCCAGCTGGGTCTTCTTCTGGTACACGCGCTCCACCGACATCTTCTTGGAGCTCTCCTTCTTGCCGCCGCCCTCGCTCTTGCCGCTGTCGCCCCTGCCATTGGCCTCCTCCCTTTTGGCGGCATTGTTCTTTTCAAAGAGGGTCTGTCATTAGACATAATGTTTGTCGTTATAACCCACTACAGATAAAAATGGCAGCTCGCTGCGGTGTGACGGCTAGCCGTCGGTGCTCACTGGGCAGAACGCTCGATTGCTTCACTCCCCTCTACGGCCCGGTCGGTTCGAACGTCGTCGTTACAGGCAAATCAAGACATTTTAGAGACTAGTCTTGTGTCACTACCCGTTTCCCACGTTTCCTTTTATTAAACCTCAACCCTTCCCTGTTCCCTTTTCTCTCGCAAATCATACTCCAGCTGCAACTTTGCACGTTGCCTCTTGCTGTCAGTGTGTTGTTCTGCAAGATTCAATGTAGTTTGGTGGTAGTTGAACTACTTTCTTTTTTCTTAAATAAGCTAGGCATACCTAGTTAGAGAAACTAGTCTACATTTTTGTAGTGGTTTCACCAACACTGCATGTTATGCACAATGCCACATCTATTCCCCAATGGCTTCCTCTTTACTACTCTGAGATGGGCGTATTTAGGAATCTCTCACTGAAGATGCACCACCGAAGTGGGCCAGGAAAACTCCCCTCAGACAGAAACTTTTATGGAATGTACTACTGGAGGGGAATTATGAAATTGAAACAACTGGAGAGCATAAGTGATGATGTTTTGAGCACTCTAAATGGCAAAAACAGATTCACTCACTGCACAGAGGGCCAATTGCGGCAATCATAAATTGTAACTAGCACTTAAAGACGGAGGGGACAAAATCCCTGCTGTCCCAGACTAGAACGAGACAGAGACCCCTGACGTGTACGACAGCAGACGCTGGCTGAGAGAACCCCGGCTGACCTAGAGCTTATACCGCTGCGTCTCGCGACCAGCTGCTCCATTGTTTTCTGGCTCGAGCGCTGCCAGTGAGGCACCCTGAGCAGAAATGGACCCCGGCGCGAGGCAACGTTTGCCTGGCACAACTGGCAGGGGAAGTAGACGTACATATCATGGCAGACAGGCTTGCTGCTTAGGCCTTTTAACCCCGTCTGAATGACAGCATGTAATGTTAGTGGAGACCGTAGTGGTATACAATTAGGTTATCAATTACAGTTGATATGAAGTCTGCTAATGTTACTGCAGCAAAGACCACAACTATGTTAAAAAGTAGACTAACGTTACCGGGATAGCGGTATAACGTCCAGTCTCCTACCGTGACCCGTGGTGTTTAATACAGGCTAAGTACATGAATAGATGGGCAAATAGACACGACTTGGCCTAGGCTACTTAAGGGATTCTAAGCTAAACCTATGAGTCAAGGAAAATATCGATTATATGCAAGCCCGGCTTAGTTACCAATTACACACATTGGTGAAGTTATCGAAATTGAAGTTGCATGGCTACTTACCACCCAAGTGAGACCCCCACTCCCTGCTGCGCCGTTGGACATCTTCCTTTGTGATCCCTAAATTTTCGTGTTGCAGTTAGCCAAAACGTCTTCAAGTCCAGAGAAAATAAATGTCCACGAATTCAAGAATTATTTCAATCACTTAGACCAACTAATACGTGTTTAGTTTCCATATTCTAGTCCAGTTCTCGTCAAAAATAATCTTCCATAGGCATCAAAACAGTACCACAGTGAAGGGGAGTGTATCGCGGCTATTGTTAAAATCGACAAGCGGTGGCACACTAGGCCTAAACTTCCAACAAAGATGCTAACGTTAGCTACTATACTAGAATATAAATACTGTACAAAATGCTACGTTTAAATAGTTTAACAATATTGCATATAATAAAAAATAGATTCTAATAATGTTTAACTAAAATGCTCAAAAAACGCTGGTACACTTAAATACTTTTCATTCAGAAATAAAACGTAGCTGCAGCCCTCCGTCCGGCTCCACCATCACCAGCAACATCGGCGACACAAATGCTCACAGCGCAACCAACCAATCACATGCCCGCTTTCAGAAGCGCCGGTATTTCGACCAATAGAGAAAAAGACAGCCCGTGCTGTAGTTACCGTTTGTAACGACTAGAGGGTGGCAGAGATCCACACCGGCCTCAGTATCAAATGCTTCAAAACATGGCAGGGGATTGGGTGTCAGCAAGACAAATTGTACTCATGTCAATACACTGGAATTACAAGATAACTGTAGAAAAATATCTTTATTGCACATGTGGGTAAACATTCGATCCTCCCATTAAATCCAACTTCCATTTGAGCCATTTTGACTAAACATACAGAGAGTCACATGATGAAGTTGTACGGCCACAGAAATTCTTTATTTTTTTCTTCTCGCTACTGGCAACAGGTGAGTGTCCTCACGCTCGGAAAATGTCTTCATGCATCACAGATAAATATGGAAACGCTCACAGTGGATGCAACTTGATAAACATTATGGCTTTGCAAGGGACTACATGGGTGGTTTACATCAGTCAGCGGTTCTCAACCTTTTTCATGTCAAGGACCCCAAAATCGATACGACAGAGGACCCCGATTTGATATGATTTTGTCGGGGATCCTCACATGAGGAGATATTTGTTGTTGGATATGATTTAGTCCAGAATTCCATAACTGCCTATACCACTCCGATCCATTGGGATGACTTCTAGTCACTGAAACAGTGAAATACTATTCACAATTTTTCTGGGGACCCCATGTTGAGAACCGATGGTTTACATTACATGTCTCATACATTGTGCTCAGTTGACACACTTTGTCAAATCGAACTTTTTGGGGATGTCTTAGATAATACATAACACAACACCATCTCTCTATTCTGTGACAGTTGCCAGTAGCTATACACAGAGTATACAAATCATTGGCAACACTCTTCTTTTCAGGACAAAACCAAACCGTTTCTGACCGTAGGAGAATTTGGAATGCTGGTTATTCTGTTCTTTTTTACGATGTAAAGCACTTCTTTTTTTTTCTTTTCAAGTCAGGGACCCGAATGAGACCCCCCCCCCTTGTCGTGGGAACCAGGCTCAATGACACATATTACTACTGTTGTCATGTGGGGACCTGCCAGAAGAAGGCCCGCGTTCCATTTTGTGTCCCAACCCCTAGTTTAAGATACCAGAATGTTAAGAATTCTTTGAAGTGGTATAATACCACTATAAACATTTTTAGTTTTCATGAACTACACTGACAAGGTGAAAAACGATTAATTAACTATTAAATCCACTTCAGTCATGAAGGGGAGATGTTAATATAGTGAGGAGGGGACAAGTTCATGGTAGACATTTGAACCTTGAACCTTGAGACATGGACTGTGGAAAATACTAGGATGTCCAATACTAGGAATATGTTCCTGATGTTTTGTACACCCGAGTGTATATACAAGGGATCCAAAATACGGATCTGTAGGTCACCTACGTTAACCCATGCATCATTTACCATTGCTGGTAATGAAGATTTCAGGAGAATTGTAATAAAAAATTAAATTTAGAAAAAACGCACTCGTAATTCTTTACCATACACTTGGCGGTGGAGCGAAATCATCTAAGATCCACCCACTTACCCCAGCATGTGTCAGAGTAGCCACCAACAATGAAAGGAGGATGAACACATAGCTTTGTCTTCCCGACGGGAGCGCGTCGAGGGAGGCCCCGCGTCAAGCATCGTCGAGGTCTATGAGGATCTCGAACGAGGATTCCTCCGTCTCTTTCAGACTCCGCCGGAACAGCTGAGCGTGTTGCCATGACGACTCGCCCTCCCCGCCGCTGAGCTCCGCTTCAACGACCACCTCGGAGGATCCAGAGAGACTCGGGAATGAATGCAGCTCCCCGTCTGTATGTGTGTGTGCGTGCGTGCGTGCGTGTGTGTTCAAACACAAGAGAGATAATTAGCAGGAAGCATCTCCTCAATTTATACAAATGACAAGTTTGTCAGTGTTGATATATGTGCCTCTGCAATCGCAACATTAAAAAGGGGCACTTCACCGCAAAATGATGCAGATTTATTTTGCACATAATCTCACATATAATCTCAGTTTTGCACACATTCATTTAGTTTGATATTAATGAGTTTGAATAGGTCCTCCAGTGATGTCATGGGAGGACACTGCATCCTTGAGTTATGTTAATTTCAGCCCAATAAAAAAATAACAATCACTATCAAACTCATTGAAAGGTATCCAATGGAGTTTTTGACCACTAGTTGCTGAAATTGGCGCTATAGCGCACAGTAGGAGGAAAGGGGTCCCTGAAAATTGTGTATCAAGTGTTCTTCCAGCACGCGCATGAGGAAGCACATGCACGCCACTAGCATGGGGAGCACTGGAGGCGTGTAAACATGCCCTTGTGCTTCAATTTGATTGGTCTATACGATCTTCCTTGAAATCTAACGTGCCAACTGCCTGTCAATCAAAGGTCAGACTCATTACAACTTCGCCAAAACCGAAAGTGAAACTTAACCGGATGGGATATAAACATTGCGAGAGCAAAGAAAACAGCAAAGGTTATATGAGGTAGGAAACTTATTCAGCTTGTAGACTACAGAACAACCTCCATTGGATAAATGTAATAACTGTCAAACAAATTAATGTGCGAAAAATGTAACCGTTTTGGGATATGTGTGAGATTATGTACAAAATAAAGCAGCATTGTTTTTCGGTGAAGTGCCCCTTTAATAATTTTTTCTTTTTTCTTTCTTTATTTTTACAATATACAGAGAAGCCATTAATCTAGCCGTATTCGTACATTCCCAGTTGTAATGCAAAGGACACAGCTTCATCTCCATTAAAAAAAACCTATGTCATTTCTATATTTCTCCATATGTCATCTTTTTCCCAGTCACATTTACACAGTAGTTTTTATTTTATTTTTTTTACATTTATTTCGATTAAATAACACTATCACGTCAGCGTACCTCCGGAGAACTCGGTGGCATTGTGGTCTGACAGCACGCTCCAGCGGACTCTGCCGGAGTGGAAGCTCTCGCTGCAGGTCCTGACCGACGCCCCTCTGATCTTCATCCCTGCCGGGGCACAGTCGAACCTCCAGCTGACCCTCCCCGTGGAGGAGCCCTCTGTCCGGGCGAGGTACACCTGAGCAACGCGGGGAGAGAAGAGAGGGAAAAGTTCCACATTTCTGACGTATGGCCAGCATCAGCAACCCCTCCCCCTATCCCCACTCACCCCCAGCCCACACATCAGACCAAAACAAAAAAAAATAAACAAAGTGCAGTATCAAGGGGGGCTATTTTGCCTTGAGGTCACCGTTTGACGGCATTACAGATTCTACCTTTTAGGTTGTGATTGGGCAAAAGTAGACATTTTACTATAACATGACGAGACTTTGTTGCCGTTGTTTTATGAGATTTAAGTTTTGAGCTCTCAAAGAGACGATGGCAATGAGATGTTGCAATGAGATGACACCACTGAATCGCATTGCCTGGCATGGTTGCAGATCATATTTAATATCTAGATTAACAAAAAAGGTATTCGAGATAACATAAAAAAATTGCCGACTTTGTAATGGCGCTATAATACAGTTCCCCTGCATTGTTACAAAATGAAGGAGATCATGAGGGATATAAAAACGAACCATCTGCCAGTCATCTTCCACCTTCCTGAAGACGGAGGTCTTCCTCCAAACAGCCTGCTCCCAGCCCTTCATGACCTCATCGGCGTTAGACACTCGACAGTATTGGTCCTTAGTGGCACTGTACCGTAGATGGAACAATCTGGCACTCTTTTCTGTCGCGGTGGGAGTGAACACGTACTCCACAACCTTTGGGGGGGAAACAATGCACATCCTTAAAGACATCCTTAACTAGCCAAGCAGTGTGTGTGAGTGTGTGTGTGCAACACATCTGGTTTCAGAACCCCTCCTGACCAAGTGAGATATTAGGCCTACTAGGCTTCAGGCAGGGCTGCCCTGCCATACCCACCCCTTTCCCCCCTTAACCTCCCCCCACAGGGAAAACCATCTGGGTCACAGCAGTACCGTAACACACCTTAATTAGAACCAAGTCTCCCGCATGGGAAGCCAAACATCTACCGGTCAGGCAAAGAAAGAACTATGGAGAACTATGAGCTACGGGAGATATTAGATTTACTAGGCCTCAGGCAGAGCTACTGTGCTACACCTGTATCATCATTTGCTGCAGGCATCATGTACAGTGGGTCAAAACTGCCACGGCCAGTACAATATCACGGAATTTTTAAAAACATAGGTGGAATACAGCTCAAGAAAGCTCACGCACTCTGCCACAAGTATAAACAGGAGTATTAAAGTGTGTAGCCGCATCCAGGAAAAGCTTGCAAGGAGGAAACAATATGAAACACGTTTCAACATTGAGAAAGGGCGTATGCATGTGTATGGTAGGTAACGAGTCGCACCGGCTCCGAAGTTGCTGTGCCCGTCTCCCCCCGGATGGTCCTCCAGGCCAGGGAGCCAGAGACACGGCCGCCCAGCTCGCCCGGTTTGGGCGTCTTGGGGGATATGAACTCCACCAGCTCCACCAGCAGCCTCTCCATCAGCTCCTTCTTCCTCTCCGGGCTCAGGGACTGCTGCCTCTTTATGCACCAACAACAATGACACACACACACACACAACACACTGTACATCATCATCTCCAATGAGACTTCAACACTATATTCTGGAGGGGGTTTTAAAGAAGAAGGCTGCAACGTACCGCGGCGTTGAGCCCATTAATGGCGTGTCGCAGCCAGGGCTCTTGAACCTTCGTTCGTCTAGACAAGACCTCGGGATGTTTACAGGAATACCTCCAGGTCACGTCCACGACCTGCGTCCGAAAAAGGGAAACCATTTTGAGAAGTCGTGTCCCGATGGAGACGAGCGCTTACTATTGTAGAACTGTTCACAGAAGGGCTCCTACCGGACATGTTTCCATTGGGGATTGAAATGTTCACTAGTGTCACCAGGTGGCGAATCATATTGAAGGATAACCCAGGTAACTGGAAATGTAGAGCTTCGTTCAAGGCAACTGTAGATGTAGGTTTACTTTAGATTACCAGACTACCATTTCCTTACCAACCAGTACAACAACAGGCGATTAATCGACTTGTCTTGTCATTTCATCGTTCCCCATCTCCAATTTGTGCTCATCAAATTCCAAGACATCCCACGTCTACTTTTTGCCAGTCATAACTATTAGGGAATTTGTGATTTGGATGAATGTAGTCTTTCAAATGTAACTAAACTCAGCCACAATTCACATGAAACACTATGTAACATAATATAATAACGAATAACAAAAAGACCAGTTGAAAAATAAAAATGTGTAATATATTTCCATGATGTTTCTAAAACGTTTTTTCTAGGGATATACACCACTTTCACAAAACCTTTCCAGAGCTTGGAGGATACAATTTTCAAAATTCAACACAGGGTTTTTCCACGACAGTAGTAACCCCATTACAGCGTTTAAAAATATCCACCACTTATTCTTCACAGCATTTCTGAATAATTCAAAACGTTCTCCGGTGGAATCTGGGTTTCGTCTGCGCGAGGAGGCACGCACTCACGCGGCATCCCGGACGCGTCGAGACGAGTCGAGTCGATTCGTCGTTTCCCCGAGAGAGGAACGTGGGTTTTACCCTCACCTGGTCCTTGGAGAAAGCCAGGACATAGGAGAGCTTCTTCCCCCAGCCCACCTCGTACAGCAGGGGCTTGTCGCAGGTGTTCTCGCACGAGTCGCAGTGGAGCCAGCGCCGCTGGGAGGGCGAGTACACCTCCGTCCACACGTGGTCTGGACAACAACGGGACATTTAAAAGATTCAGACAAGACTCCCAGACGCTATTCACGCATACAGTCAGTAGTGGTGCTGGGAAATTAAAAATACATGTTGTTCTGTACACATCCAAAAAATTAAGCTCTTTTGTTTAGGGCTGTCCCAGACTAAAGAAATTCTTAGTCTAATAGACTAATAGTCATTGGATTTTGTCGACAAATCAAACACTCTATTTAATTGACCAAAAAAAGGAGGTTTTACACATTAAGGAATTAATTCAATCAAGTAAAATGACTTGGTATCTGTAGTGTTAATCAGAGACCAGTACATATCTGTGAATACCATGACGATGTAAGAGATGTGTATACAATTTCCAGGAATAACTAGAACGACTAATCAACTAAAATAATTTTAGTCGTCAAAGATCACCCTATGGACCATATAGCGTTTTTCTGAAAGCAGTGACGACACCAGCGCCTTTCTGAAAATGTGAGGTTTCCAACTAGAGGCGCTCGGAGCAGCCGCACAAAAAAAGGCAGAGCGCTCTGTGGTGGAACCAATATCAGTCAATTATGCACGTGGGCTGATCTCAAGAGTTGATAGAAATGTATCGGTCAACAGTAAAAGTCAATTAGAAGGTAGAGATCTATGAGCTGTGAGCTGAAGTGATCTATATCAGACGGCTGCCTGGAACAGAGTGACCTCCTCCAGCCCAAATGGGGCTTTTTGGATAAAGGAATCTGGGGGAGGGGGAGACAATAGGGAAAGGGGGACAGGGGGGTTAAAAACCCCAACAGCTCTGAAAAAAAGATGTTGGGTGTTGCGTTTTTGCTATAGGCGGCCGCATGTACCCCCTCTCCCCTCATTGGGAACAATTGAAAGAAGACTCTGGCGTTCATTCAAAAACTCTAATCGACTAACAAGGAAGCAGTCCTACTATATTTACACAACAGAAAAACAAAGACGTAACCAAACTGAGGTCGAATCCCAATGTCTGGACGCACAGGCTCACAGACTTTGAAGCCCGTTTTCGTTAAGGTCGGGGGAGCAGAGGGTTGTCCCGTGTCAAAATCAGCGAGGCCACGAGGTTTTCTGCCCGTTCAACACATTTCTGTAACAACATCCAAGGTCTTCTGCACCCTCTTGGACTCCGCAAACCTGAGAACTCGGAATATATACGTCAGTCAAGTCCATGGGGGCCGAGTCTGCGAGTCTGTAGTCTGGAGATTGGGATTCATCCCCAAGACCTGCTGTCTATCTTTCCAGGTGCAACATACCTGTGCTGTCCCAGATGTACCTGGCCTCCAGGCCCAGCGCTCTGCAGCACAGGGTGAAGCAGTTGGCCCACTCCCCACAGCGCCCCCTCCTGGTCTCCAGCAACTTCTCAGGGTTGTTGTACCTGAAAAAGAGAATGGAAGCAAGTTGTAGCTAGGGGCTGGGCGATAAGGTCAAAATATATATTTTCTTATATTCGGCATTTGGTTTTTCCAGTGCAAAGTACAGTGCGGTTTTCGCCATCTATTTTACATTGTTTTGTAATACAATTGTCATGGTGCTTTCCCATTCAAAAGGGTATATTTTAATCCAGTTTTTATCCCCAAAACTTTAAAACAACTTGTATAATGTATAGCTTTATGATTTGTATACATCATTGACGACAGTATGATAAAAATCCAAACCTTTGTATGGATCCGTGATGGTAAACCTTAATATTGGGTATACCCTCCAGCTCTAGCTGCAGCCTACATCATATGTTTGAAAAACAAATGTTCATCGGAATTTGAAAACCAACATTTCAAATGTAGGGACAATTGTGAGCCTTTCACTTCTATGTTTACAGAGTGACGAGAGAAGTTAAAAAAAATGACTTCCTTGTTGAAGGACAGAAGCCAGGACGCTGGCCCATGAAAAGGGTGTATAGAAGACGAAGACGAAGCTACTCACTGTCCAGCGGCCTCTGTACAGTCCAGAGACCCATTAGTGGTCGTTTCTCTCACTTACAAAGTAACGAGTAGACCACAGTCATTCTAGTTGGACTACAACAAAATTCCAGGGAGCCTATTTTCAAACCAGGGAACCCTCACGTGGGATCCCGATAACGATGTGCATGAACACACACACAGACCTGGGGAACCTGGTGGAGAGCTGGCAGGTCTGACAGTAATGGTTCTCGACGCGTTGGGCATCCCAGCGCAGGTCTTCGCTGGACGGGCTGAGAGGGCCGGCGGAGCTGGTCTGACCGCCGCAGCGGCTGCAGGGCAGAGAGTTCACCCAGGAGAAGAAGTCCTTCTTGAACCAGCTGAGCAGCTCCAGCACCAAGAGATCCTCCTCTGTAAGGTCGCATGCTAAAAGGTATAAAATAATAACAAATTTAAATTAAAAATGAAATAATTTTTTTATGAAAGGTAGAATCAGCAATGCTGTTAAACAGCGACCTCTAGGCAAAAAAGCCCCTCTTGGTATTGCACTTTGTTTACATGTTTTGTTTTGGTCTGGTGCATGGGTTGGAGTTGAGTGGGGATAGGGGAGGGGTTGCTATTGCTGGCCACGCCTCAGGCTCTGCCAAGAGAGGTCTGGAGAAATTCACTCTATAATAGACATATATATATACTATATAGCTATAACATATATCTTTTGTAACATAAGATAATATGCTGTATATAGCTATATAGTAACTTATTATACCACAAATTTCTTGGCAGAACCTTCAGGAGATGTGGTCAGCAATAGCAACCCCTCCCCTTTCCCCATTCAACTCCAACCCACACATCAGACCAAAATAAAACATTTTTTAACAAAGTGCAATAAGAAGCGGGGCTCTTTTGCCTAGAGGTCACCGTTTGACAACATTTCAGATTCTACCTTAAGTCACTGGAGTTCATGAGTTACCCATGAGTCGTGATTCCAATCGAACATTCTGTGCCACAGTTTAGAACATTCAGTCGTTAATCGCATATCGTCATTCATCCAATCGACACACTGATTCTAAAACCTAAAGTGGCAGCTGATTGGATCGACAGGCAGCGAAAACAAACCGGCCCTAGCTGATTGGACCAACGGGCAGTAAAAACAGACCTGGTCCTAACCTATGAATCATCCCAGCTGCACTTCTCTGAAAAGTCCCCTTGAGCCAACCTAAACAATGGTGCAGAAAACGCTCCTGAGGTCTGGCTGCTGCCGTGTCTGTAAAACACCTCAAACCCAATGAAGCACTTAGTAGCGCACTGCACACTGGAGAGCTGCACAGCATTGGATTACAAGAAAAAAAAAAAAAATTTTAAGCAATAAAAGTGGTGGACCACAGTCAGCTTCCACAATGCCCTCGGCCCTCATCCTCTCAGCCTTCTACACCACCACCTTCCCCCGGCTCATACTCGTATTATTGTACCGTTCGCTGCCAGACGTTGTGGGTTTCTCAGCTAACCACCACCCTCATACCCAACTACCGTGCTGTCTGTGTCTGGTGTGGATGATGTCAAAACAAGCGAATGAATCAGCTTACAACCGTGCTCCGCCGACTGGATGCCGTTTGACGCCAACTTCGCGCACGCAGCCTTAGCAGTGGCGAATGTTTGTCTTACCGCGCTGGCCAAATGTTATTTCTTTTAGCTGAAAAGTCAAAGAAGTGATGTACAAAGACCGCCTCGAAAAAAAACCCAGTTGGACGAGATTCCTATGAACCTGTCCGTGGGAGTTATGTGTTGTCAGGGCTGTACCTGAATCAGACTGCTTGGCCGCGCTGAGCTTCTCTTTGGCAGCGGAGGACAGGCTCTGGTGAGGGATACAGTCCCTGGCTTTCTGCTGTAGCACCGGGTCCTCATACAGCATCACGTGCTGGAAGTTGGACTGGAGAGTCGTCAGGAAACTCACACTGTTCACCTGACAGACAGGAGGAGGAGGAGGAGGAGGAGGAGGAATAGTAAGTAAATAGTAAATAGTAACACATCCTATCCAACTTTCAACAGAGCTGAAAAGCAAAACGAAGCAGCGGAATAGATGGTGGTTTGTCAGTATATCAGTGGCCTGGTGGTTGGAGAGATTGCGCCGCATCTGGAAGATCACACGTTTGATCCCTGCAAGCAGCAAATAAGTACATTCCCGTTAGCGTGAGTGTCCTTGAGCAAGACACTGAACCCCCTCCCTGCTGGGTTGGGCTGACGCTGCCCTCTAAAACCACTCCTGAAATCCCTACATGTACATGTACCTTGGAAGAATATGCAGAGAAACAGGTTAGATTTATCCTAGCCAATCTAGCTCACCTCTGGGTTCAGCACACATCTGACTAGATATCACAGAGGAGATAGCAACATGGGCTGGGTTTTCAGAAGAGTAGAACAATAGATAATAACTAGGGCTGTCAAACGATACATTTTCTTTAATGCGTCGTAAGTACTTATCGGTCACAGGAGTCTTCAATAACGTTGAAGTGATCCACTTTGTGAATGAATTAGTTCTCTGACGTTACACTATCTACGTTAACTACTTAATACTTGTTGCTCCGCTGGGATGGACCATTCATCACTGCATCGTTTATACAACTTGGCTTAATCCAAAAGTCAGTTCAGAAACTTTTGTATAATGAAATAAGACATTCAGGGGATGTCTGGTCACTCATTATTCTCCCGGTTTGCATGTCAGAGTTATCAGGAACATAAACATACTTTCCCAATGTGGCTGGATGTCAAAGCTATGGGAGGTGGTTGAGGTCAAAAAGGGTAACACAATTAATTGCGTTAATATTGACAGCCCTAATAACATAATCTACATAGCATTTTATTTTTTATTATTTTTTTTTTTTTTTATAAACATACCTTGCATTGTGCATTTGGTTTGAAATGAGTTTATAGAAATCAGGAATTTGCGATAGTAACAGTGTCAACCTTCCCTCTCTGCCTGGCTGGCTGCCTTTCGTTTCTATTGGAGGTGCAGGGATTTGTTACACATAGCTGAGGAGTGCTTTGCTCGGTGCAGCGTAAAAACCTTTGTGGCGTGCAGCGCAAGCTATTGGAAATAATGGGTTTCAGAGCGCAGTGGTGCCATTATCGCATCCTATGTGAAAGATACATTACAGTCTACAGCCTCACAATGAACTGATATCGGCATCAGATATCAGGCCAATACCAGGCTCAAATGGGGTATCTGTATCTGGAGAATTTCCCAAATACTCAGATCTCTCTGATGGAGAAAACTGGATTTTATCTCAATCATTTCTGTCCAGTGACCAAAACTAAGAGTCTAAGCCTATACCGTTCTGTAAAAGAAATGGATAGGCTTGGGACTCTGTATCAACCAATACTTGAACGTTTAGAACTCAGTATTGTCGGTGCATCCCTGCATCCCCACAATGGGAAGAGAAAATTCCTACCAAAGACGGTGCTTGTGACGGAGATGGTGTGGTAGGCAGGCTTGAGGTAGCGGGGCTTCCCTGGGCTGACGCTGAGGAACTGGGGGTCTGAGGGGACTGGGCCGGCTGCCCACCGCGGAGTCTCTGGTCTCTCTCTGTTGCAATGGACTCCCTGATGAGTTTCAGCTGCTCCACAGACGCAGACCGTGGGAACACCAAATGGGTTTCAGCCTGCAAAAACATGTATTTATGTTGTCGTTACTATGCAGGAAGATGTTACCAGTCATAACACGCGATGGACACAGGGATGGGCCTGCTGCTATGGAATGCATCATCCCATTAAATCCCATATTTGAATTAAATAACAATGTAACTAGTTAGAGTAACGTACCTCCTCAAAACCCATTTCGAAGAGGCATTCGACTGCACCTTTGATCGGAAGGAGTTTGGTGGAGAATGTGGGGTTGCCTAAACGAATAGACCGGTACTTTTCCTCATTTGGATTCCTGTACGGAAGAGACACAGGTTAGTTCGTGTTGCGGCGCAATGTTCTCAGATAAGTCCACATTAATGTTAGACATTACCAATAATGGCTTGTTTTGCATTCAAGTAGCGAGCTAGCTAACATCGTTAGCCGGTTCCGATTACCACCACACAAGCACAGTTTTGCTGACTGGTTAGCTAAATTAGCAACATTACCTTAAAATGTTGTCAGCATAGGTGAGTAACAGCTTGGCGACTTCTAGAAATACTTCATTTGAATTCTCACACAATGTTGAGACTCCTGGCGATACAGCCATGACTTTGAAAAAGCCCGATAAAGTCCTTTCCACGGGTTATGCTACAATAAAAAAATTTAGCCGAGCAGTTTCCTCAAGGAGAATTTTAAGTTGACACATTGGGGTCCTAGAAATGGCTGACCTATGAAAGCCTGAATAAAAGCCTGAGCCTTTAAAATAAAAACCGCTGCTGTAAAATTGTATTTTACCAGAATGTGGAATTTACCAATGAGTATTTTTGAGTGCTTTTAATCATGGTATCGATTAAATTGTAATTCGGCTACTCTTCACTGTATGGATGTAAGGACCTTACTAGATGTGTAAACAGGCATTCAACAAAGTGAACAGTAACTTAGCTACTACTCTACGTAGTTGCTAGCTAGGATGCATGTGACGTGAGTGGGCAGTGTGAATGTTTTGACATTTGTCAGTGAAATCCTGTAGAATAATTCCAATTGCCTGGTAAGTTATACAGTCAAATCAGTTTGGTTAGGGAGATAACCAGTGTTGCCTTGTTTACCTGCCTACTCCTTGTCATAGAGAAAGGACTACTAAGCTACAAACTAGCCAGGTTAGCTAACTAGTAAGCTGTGCACAGTGTGTGTGTGTGTGTGTGTGTGCGCGCGCGCGCGCGTGCGTGTGTGTGTGTGTGTCATTCATTCACCTTGGTCAGGAATGCTATATTCACCATGCATTGCTAATATATCTATCCTCATCTCAAACTTGGCAGGTTTATCAAGACACTCTAAACATGACCTCTCTATCCATATCATGGACAAAGCTTCACCTGAGATCCCAGAGCAGATGTCTCAGAACTTTCCTCAGCAAAAGTGCCTGCACTTGTCAGACCCCAGACTTGAGACATCATCGCCATTCCTCCGGAATGCCTCGAAGGAGAGTCGTCGTTACCGGCATAGGACTTGTCTCTCCCCTCGGCACGGGGACCGCGCTGCCCTGGGACCGTCTGATCAAAGGGGAGAGTGGGATTGTGGCTCTGGACTCGGAGGAGTACAAGACCATCCCCTCTAAAGTGGCAGCGCTCGTGCCCAGAGGGGAGGAGGAGGGGCAGTTCAAGGAGGAGAGGTTTGTGTCTCGCGGAGAGATCAGTAGCATGTCACCAGCCACTGTGATGGCCCTGGGAGCTGCCCGGCTGGCGCTAGAGGACTCCGGGTGGTGCCCAGAAACCCTGGAGGAACAGCTGACCACTGGGGTGGCTGTAGGTATGGGCATGGTGTCACTAGAGGAGATCGCTCGCACGGCTTCTGCCTTCCAAGCCAGGGGCTACAACAAAGTCAGTCCATTCTTCGTGCCGCGCATCCTTGTCAACATGGCTGCCGGGCACATCAGCATCAAACACAAGCTGAAGGGCCCTAACCACGCGGTGTCCACAGCCTGTACCACGGGGGCTCACGCCATCG
>OMKL01065035.1:0-15468 GCA_900302295.1 Parasudis fraserbrunneri | reverse complement strand
GCATCGTCAGCTACACGGTGCGCTGCAGCCCGGCGGGCGTCACCAACGCCTCCTTGGTGTCCTACCACACCAGGTGAGTCCGTCCATAGCAACGGCACGCATCACAACCCGCGCGTGTCTCGCTTTTCCCCAGGCGCCGATTTGTAGGTGAGAGAGCGGAGGGATGAACGTGGTCAACTGACCACAGTGACTCGCGGATTTGGAATTTCACAATTATTATTTTTTTTTTTTTTTTTCAGCACCCAAAGTAGCTTTTAGAGTATAAAAGACTTCCAGCCACAGCTGAAGTTCACCAGCTTTTGCCTGGCGGGTCGGTGCTAATTTCAACCCTGGTCACCAACCATTAATCATAACAACCAAATGCGTTCATACAGAAGGTTCTATTGTGCTGGTACAAGAGATATACTGTAGATCTTTATGTAATCATGATAAAATGCCCAAAACACAGTACAATGATGTAATGTAAAAATAAATGAGCCGCCTTTCACAACACTAAAACATGATCATTAAGAAGAAAAAAAATGCACGCTTGAATTGATGTTTTGATTTACAATAACACGGATGACAGTTAAAGCTCAGAATTGAGGATGCTCCCACATCACTGTGATTGATTTTGAGGACATTTTTAGATTCCTATTTCTCAAATTAGGAATGTCACAAACAAAAGAGTGGCTTAAAGTCTGGATATAATTCTGTTCACACACTTGAGAAGTCAAAATTACACTGGTGTGGTCCTTCAAATGTAGGATCTGTAATGTCGTCAAACAGCAACCTCTAGGCAAAAGAGCCCCGCTTGGTATTGCGCTTTGTTTACATATTTTTTATTTGGTCTGATGTGTGGGTTGGAGTTGAATATGGATAGGGGAGGGGTTGCTGTTGCTGGCCACAACTCAGGTACTGCCAAGAGAGGTCTGGAGAAATTCTTATATAGTAACTTATTATTCTGTGAATACTTATACTGCAAAACAAATTTTCTGTAACAAAATGCAATACCAAGAGGAGCACTGTTTGACAGCATTATAGATTCTACCTTGATTATTACCCCTTACCCCCCCAAACTCAAATTATGCAATACTAAGAGGAGCACTTTCCCCCAAGAGTTCACTGTTTGACAGCATCACAGATTCTACCTTGAATATTACCCCTTCCTCCCAAAACTCAAATTATGTGCACTTTTCAGCCGTCAGAAAGTCCCGAGGAACGGTCTGCCAGCCGGTCACTTTAGAGACGTGTCGTTGTATCGATTTTGCTCCACTTCCGTTCGAGAATATCAAGTACCAGTGCAGGATTTAGATCCGGGATGGAGTGTCTGGCTACTGTACCGCTGTACACCCCTCCCTGTCTGCCTTGTTGTTGTTGCTGTTGCAGCTCCTCCCAGGAGATCATGCTGGGGGCGCTGAAGCCCTTCACGCGCTACAAGCTCGCGGTGCAGTCCAACGGCGTGGACGTGGTCGGACCCTTCAGCGGCACCATCGAAGAGTCCACTCTGTCCGACAGTGAGTGTTTATCTGGGCTCTGCCTGCTCTCCTCGCGGTCACGGTGTGTTCGTTTCATTTTCATTTGTTTATTTTGATTATGTAAAAAAAAAAAGAAAAAAAAGGGTTTGCAGCATCTCATGCAGCATCATAAAATGAGGGGTAACATGTAGCGAGTTCCCGAAAATATACATCACGTATATACAATAGCTAAGGTAAGGATGACACACCTAACAACGCCTGTGTACATACCACCGTGCACACACGCACACATGCACACACACACACACACACACACACAGTGCACAAGTAAAAGAAGGTGAAAAAGAGAACATGTAGCGATCTCCAACTAGATTGGTATAACAAGGTACTCTAAACAGCATCTTTGAATTGGTTGAGTCCGACTGACAAAATGTGTAGGACGTGAATTCCATATCTTAGAACCTATATATTCAATTCTAAACTTAGATCTGTGTCAGAGTAATTGTACGTTTTGTGCGGAGTAATTATGAAACTGGAAATGAAATGAGAAGAAATCACGAGAAAAAGGAGGTGTTTACGTCACCAGATGCATAGATTGTGTGTGGGTGTGTGTGGAGGGGGGGTATTGTATCTGGACAAAATGGTAATTGGTAATTCATGGCCTCTACAAAGGAGCCAACTCCGTCACCTTGATGCTGAACCGATAACCGGTTGCTCTTATTTGCTTTAGCAGAGAAATTATTTTCTTGTTGTTTGTTTGTACAAATATTCTCACTTGCTTCTCAGGGAGCAAAGGTGAGCACATCCAAGGCCAACTTGCCAGCATGCAATCAACCTCACGCCCCCACGAGCGAGTGAACGTTTTCGTAAAGTGTAATTGGCTTCAGTATTGCGGAAGCCTTGGACAACTACGACGGTATTCATATGAAAACATGATTCAAATCCTCGCCCGCCACACTGGCTTGTACATTTGACGAAGGCGAGGGTTCATTTCTCACCCTGGTGGTCAGAAGAAAAGAAAAAAAGCACTGCGGAGAGTCAGCAGAGAAAGTAGATAGTAGTGTCACATTTTATTAGCATGACTCATCTTTATTATTTGGTACAGGTGTGTGTGTGTGTGTGTGCGTGTGCGTGTGCGTGTGCGTGTGCGTGTGTGTGTGCGTGCATGCATGCGTGCGAGAGATTTATATGTTTAAGTGGTATAGTGGTAAAGTGGCATTTTTGGACACCTATTGGTGATAAACTATCATTGCTGTTCCGTATTTGCACTGTACTGACTTGCTTTCCATCCTGAAAATTCATGGGAACTACTGAGTTAGTCTTCGATTCATTCCAAACAAACTACTGTTGCTGCTGGTGCTGAAAATGTATCACTTCCTGTGTGCCAGATGATTTTCCCGGGAATGTCCTACCAGACACCAGTGTTTAGAACAGCTAAGGACAGCAAATGTAAAAGCATTCATGAACTGGGTACATGTAGAATCACTACTGTGTTATATCACAATTTTCGAGATTATTACTTTAAAGTAATGTAAAATGAATCAGATGCTTCATTTTATTAGACCTTGAATGGTATTAATCATGAACACAGATAAACATCATTAGCTTCTGAATATTCCATCATTTCATTTTTATGGATTGACATTCAGACATTGTAAAGGGCAGCTCTTCCATGGCGATATTATCAGCTGTGTTGAACTTAATCATCATCTCTGCCTCTTTTTGTGACTGGTTAAAAGGGAATGTCACCTATTTTAAAAATCCAAATATGTGATTTAGGGGTGGGAATCACCAAGGACCTCATGATTGATTGTCATGGAGACTAGTCATATGGACACACTTACATGGAGTGACGAGGCAAGATGGCAGGAAAAAAATAAAAGTAATAATTTGCACAGACTAAACCAACCAGTTGCACTGGTGCCACCTATGGTTTACAATACTGACATGCCACAAAAAATAGTGGCAAAATGCCACCAAATGGTGCAACATGCGCAGGGCCATTCCATTGGTTTAGAGATTCAAACTGAACCCTTGTCTAACCAGGCAAATTGCCAAAGAACACATTCATTTTTACAGCAACAGTCCTGGGGAAGTGGCTGCAGGGAGGGAGGGTTACACATTTACATTTTCATTTACATTTAGTCATTTAGCTGGCACTTTTATCAAAAGCGACTTACAAACTGCATGCATGCATACTGTATACTCACTCCTGGTGAGCTACCCAACACAACCATAGTCCTACCTTCGGCCATTAAGCAGCTTCACTGAAGCCCATTCACCAATCACAAGAAGCTATTGTCACCCATAAACAACTCAGAGATGACACTGATATGCATGTACACATTGATAAGTCGTATAAAACCTTTTGACTACCTCAGCATTGATGTTGACACCGTGGTCACAAAGGGTCTGGAGGCAGGCCTTGGCCTGCTGCTCCATGCTCCACATGGCAGACTGGAACTTGGAACGTGGCTTGGGCCCTCTAGTCAGGATATACGGCCAGTGGGCAATCACCTGGTGCAGGGTGTTGTGACCATGCTGGTCCCTGTCGAAAGGGTAGAGGTCAAAGTCTACAAATTACAAAGTAAAATGTACCAATCCTATGAGCCAAATGGCATTAACCTTTTTTACTCCAGACTTGAATTAGGCTATTCCATGGGCAGTAGACCGTGCAGATTCAGCCAGATTACATTGTAGTGTATGCGTTGGTTGTTGTGGTGATGTTTGTTGTTGATCACATGTGAAACATGTTCAGCCAGTTAGATGGGTGTGTTGGTTGCCAAACCTTAATTCTGGATCTGCCCCCGCTGCCAGGAGACTCTCCAAGCTCCTTACTTTCCTGTAAGAGGCAGCCAAATGTAGGGGAAGGATAGCACCCTAGGGCAAGACAGGACAAGACAGACTGTAACGTTGATCAAATATTCAAGGCATGTATTGTTTTGGAAGGGACATTAAAACAGAAAGGTTTGTTCACTTTAGAGCATCAATTTGTAAGTTATTTTCTTTTGACTCAAGATGAATCTTATTTGATTTATTTGGTACAGTAGAGCAGAAACATTGAAAACAACCACAAACAATCACAGGGCTGCTATTACATGTCCATCTCCGTTTTCAGAGGTACTTTTGCAAAGGTATTTTTATTTGTCTACTTGACACTGTCTTCCAATATGAGAAATATTCAAATTTTTAAATGTTACAAAGAATTCCTAAGTTTCCTAAAAGCCAGCTACATTGTCTGTTACCTTATGTATAACTTCTGTAGGTCCTCCGTCTCTTACCTTTATGATAGAGTTCATCCCATGCTTTATTGAAATATGGTCAATACGTCCCAAATCTTCATTCATAATCGCATGGTAAAATTCTTTATCGAAAAAATCGATACTATTATCGCCTCTGTCCTTGCTTCTCTCATCCTCTCTGAACATGATTAGACATTGTAGCCCTACCTTTTGCGTTCAGACTCCCAGAAGTCAAGCAGAGGTGTTGAAAGCTAGTCATTCTGGTTTTGAACGCTAGTCTTTTCACAAGATTGGCGGTTACGCAAACCGTACTCAGGAAAGCACATGATACCATATTTGACCACTATTTCTGTTTTGTGTGTGTGTGTGTGTTTGTTTATGTGCATTTGTTTGGTGCCTTTTCTGAGTGTGTTTGACTTTCATCAGCAGTGTTCATGAGTGGGGATGCTAGACCACAATATTCTCTTATCTTTCTGTCACAGCGGATCATTTCCTTTACTGCCAATATGGTCACAGATAACACACTTTTGGATGGCATAGAATAGAGGCTACACTTCAAATCATTGAATACATCAAGTGTTACAAGAGAAAAACTGGATCCATGGAGCTCTGTTTGAAACTAGAAATGATCTGTTTGGCTATGGTGTACCTACCCTCCCACCATCTTTACCATACAAAGAAGCATCCTCTAAGAACAATGTTGGTTCACTTTGTTTCAAAGGGTGATTTTTTGGGATTTGTGTTGAGATTATAAGCAATATTTATAAGCATTTGTAACTAGTTTTTGTAGAGGTCATTTTTTCTTCTCAAAACTACTACAGCTACTACTTATAGCTATTACAGCTATAAAATCCCATTAACTCACAGAAAGATGTATGAGGGAACCTGGTCTCTGCTTTTTTTGCAAGAAAGACAGAATTAAAACTGATTCATAAAGGAAATTTAGCAAAAATCCCTAATATAATCTTATGACATTTGAATAACATGATATGAAATATTGAGCATATTTTTGTCAATGTAGCAATTTTGCCCAAATGATACAATGGGTTTGAATACTTGCAAAGTAGATGTCTTGTTTTAATTTTATTCTTTCACATACATTTCTATAATTTAAAATAATATTTGATAGAGAAGAGTACTTAGCATAGAACTCAGACACAATAAACAAATAAATAAATTAATATAATGTTTTTGTAGCGCAATAAAATGTGGTGTTTCCATTATTTGGTCAGTTACCAGACCAGCATTATATGTCATATTTATTATATGGATTACATTTAATGTATAATTTCTGTCTTTTTCACAGCCGAGGAACATTTTCCTGCATGGGCATGACTGCCATGTGAGGATTGGAGACTTTGGGCTGGCCTGCAGGGATATAATAGTGGACAACCAGGAACCATTACCCTCTACCTCCCACAATGCAGGTAAATAAAAGTAGTTATTTCAAATCACCTTATACAGCAGTGATACTCAACTTGCAGCCCGCGGGCCTGTCAGTGGCCATTTCATGCTTGGTTACAGGGAAAGTGATGAAATTGTGCTCCAAAACATTTTGACGAGGGAAGAAATCACTGGCTCAATGGAACCATAAGAGTCTCGGCTTTATAACCATTTCCAATTTATACTAGTTCCACACAGTTTAGGGGTGAAACCATGCAGTTTTGAACAAAGATGTGATTTTCACTTTTGTCCCCCTCTTGGAGTTGCTTAAATTGGGTATACCTTTAAAGCTGAGAATGCAATTTAAATACTCTGGTTTATAGACTGAACCACAGAATCACCATAATGGCACAATTTATGGTCACTATATTCTAGCCCCCAACATACAATAGATGCAAAGTGGCCCCCCTGCGAATCTAGTTGAGTATCCCTGTTAAACAGTATATTATCGCTTCCTTTATATCTGGGAAGTTTTGATGACTGCATTTTTCAAGCATGGAAAATGGTGAAAATGAAAGAATTAATAAAATATTATGGAAACCTTTGGATAAGTTCTGGAAAATACTAGCATTTGATAGAAACCCCTCTCACATAAGTCATTACAAATTAATTATCATTTATTTTTCAAAAGGTTCTCCTTCGCAAGGGAACTTACTCCCAGACTCCTTTTTACCAATGACCTCTAAAATTGATTTCTGGTCATAAAATACATTTATCAGAAGCATTATGGCTATATTATTGCAATGATTACAGACATTTGAGATTAAGTATAATATAGTATATCCTCCTACAGTGTGATTAGTAATGCCCTGGAAAATTATTTCCTAAAAAGAAAAATTATTGAAGATATGGATAGTTAAAGCACAATAGATGTGGTAAAGGAATATTTAAAGGTGCACTTGCTGAGATTTCGATTATTTGAAGTGAGGACCATGTTGACTCAACAACACACACAATTTTGTGGAATAAGCCCATCATTTATTGGTTGAGTCCACACTCTCCGGCAATGAGGACCTTGTTGATCAGGCGTCGGGCACCTTTTTTCCGTTTTTATCAGATAAACATTTTGAAAGAGCCACAGCAAAGTTAACACTTGGATGAATGTAAATATTTGCACTTTTATGTACTGTAATGAATTCGACTGAAACACATGCAAAATATAAGTTACAACACCATTTGGAAGGCCACCATGCAACAGAGTCATAGTGCACATAGAAGTAGGGAACATTCACAAGGGAAGTTATAACTTGCATAAAATGTCCAATAGGTGGCAATAACATTGTATTTATGTATGTATTTATATCTATGACTAACACAGGCCACGATGGGGGTTCTGGTGTGCCATAAATGAAATTATAACTGATATTCTCGATTGACACCACAGAAGTTTGAGAATGAGTCCATAATAAATGTTAATAAGTGCACTGCATAATAGGCCTACTACGCAGTTGTGAGAAAGACAGTGATAGCTTCTTTTCCTGCTGTCACCATCTGGATATTTAGTGGCAAATGCTGTATGGTGCGTCTCAAAATGCCTTTTGACATTTGACTTTTTGAACAAACCAATATGCTAGTTGCAGAAAAGACACAGCAAGGTCACACTTTTTCCTCGAGTTGGGCCTACTACAGTTGAAAATAGTTGAGGAAATAGTTTCTGCAGTTCCCTAGAGGTCTGCTCTCTCGAGACACAGAACTCGTTGGCAAGTTTTATGTCCAATTAATATGCCATAATGTATAATATGATGTATAATATGACAATTATACATCATTAATGAATATGAAATTATGCTTGTTTTTTGTTTTTTTCTGCGTTGTTAATTTATTTATTTTTTTACCGTGAAACTTGGTGGAGCCATATGATATCTGGGAAAATGTGTATGTGGTTGAGCCTATTTAGTCCTCATTTCAAATAATCAAAATCTTAGTGCATCTTTCATCCATGAATAAATGTGAAGAAACACCATCTGTATGGTATAAAAGTGCCATTGTAAGTATAACAGGTTGAAGTGTCCATATGTAGCTCTTGAGATCACCAGTAGATGGTGCAACCGGCATGTGCATCATATTCACACAGCTGATGAATTTTACAGGTTCTCCACACACTACAGGTGTGGGGACATTTGTGTATGCGGCACCAGAGCAACTGGAAGGGTCCTGTTACGATTCAAAGGTAAGAATTTTATTTGATTTCAATTCAAATATATCTTTGGTGATGACCACTTGCTTGGCAGGAATGTAGACTTCAGAGTAATCTGAGCTATGACATCTTGTGAACTATATTGAGAGATGAGTCTAATCTTTATTTTCCCTGTCGGTGCTCTCTCAGTCAGACATGTACAGCATAGGAGTGCTGGCACTTGAGCTTTTCCAGCCTTTCGGGACAGAAATGGAGCGAGTGCGGACCCTAGAGGACCTGCGAGAGGGAAGGATCCCAGACTCCTTCTGCCAAAGATGGCCTGTCCTGGCCAAGCATGTCATGAAGCTCACCAGTAAAGACCCTTCTCTCCGGCCTAGCGCCACCCAGCTCCTGCAGAGTGACCTCTTCACCAGCAAAGACATGGTATGTCTAGATTGATGTGGCATCACAGTATGGTTTAAAAGACGTTCAAGTCACATTAGTGTTCTGAATCTGTGCCCAGGGCTCAAATTAGCATAACACAACAAACTGACAAATGTAACACATTTGAAAGATTGATTGATGGATTGATTGATTTTTATTTAAGTGTCATGCACATTTCTTTGTGACACTATACACAATGATCAAACATAAATCAGATAAATATGCATCATATATCTGTATACATACACAACGTTTACACATTACAGCCCTTACTGACTTTGTACAAAACATTTTATCATAAATATTAATTTAGGAGACAATCCAACCAACTCTAGTCAATTTTGAGTCAGTCTGTAAATAAAGAAATGGTTCAGTGGTAGAGTCTTTTTTATCTGAAACGAAACGTTAAAAAATTCTCAGTTATTAGATTTTTTTTTTCCGGTATGCTCATGGGAATACTTACTTGTCAATAGTACATCAGCTTCAGGGATCCTTATATGTTTTTGTTTAAAATTGTTTTTTTGTTGTTTTTTTGGTTGTTTTTTTCATTCAGGTAATCCACGGCTTGCAGAGGAAGGTTGAGGAGCAGGAGGAGGAGATTGTTCAACTCAGACGGCAAATCAGTCAGCTTCAGAGTTCACAGAACTCTGCTCATCTGTTAGACAAGACCTGACCATGACAATAACCACCCAACAGACTGTCATTTTTGTTTTGTTTTTTAAACACCAGTACCTTGCCACTTTCAAATTACTTGGTGCAAGTGTTTGAATGTGTTTGAGCACGTATGTGTGTTCTCTTTAACAGATCTGACTGTGCAGCTATTTAACTTAATTCAACTGTACAATAAAATTTATTTAATTTACTTTATGTGGTTGTGTGATTGTAATACTGTCTCCTACATCATTTATAGTAAGAGACATACCATACTATTGAAATGGATTTGAGATTTCACTGATCGCTCTAACTTGAAAAGGAAAACCCATCCCAAAACTACCTTCCTGTTACATTTTTGATCTTGGATAGTGCAATGAGCTCTATCCCAAAGCTAGAAAACAAGAGATCTAAGACTCTTGGTTCTGGAGTTGCTCCATACTGGGAGAGTGATGTGGACACTGACATTACTACAGCCAGGATGCTAGCACTGTCTGATTTGTGTTGGCTGCAATTTCATGAAGCTCATTCGAATTGAAAAGGTCAACAAAATTTGAGTCCAGAAAGTCAGTCTTGTGAGCTTGTGGTATGTTAAAGATTATTACCTCCACCTAGGAGCAGTGGCGTTGTTTCAGCAAAAACTAAGTTGTGGCACTGTGACGTCACAGTAATAGGCTACCCAATATTGAGGGCATCTGACAAAATGAGCTTTCAGTCTTCGACCTGCAAGGTCTATGCTATTGGAAATACTTTCAACAGACACATAGCTCTCACAATGTCTAATGTCTGAGCGCTTCAGAAAATGCTGTGAAAACGCCTTTTTCTCTCTCCCAGTCCCTATCATATAAATCTTTTAAGCACCAGGGACGGAGAGTGGAGGTCTAATGGTCATTAATCATTTGTTTAAATGTAAAAGAAGATAAATAAATGCATTGAAATACATGCTAATTTCTCATAGGTAACAAAGGGTGTGCCGTGATGTTTTTTCTCATTTTTGGGCTGGATCAGATGGGATGGTAAGGATACTGAAACGTCAGGTTAACTATTTAGCTTACCTTCATCGGGAAGACATTACAGTGGTCATTAAATGATGTCCACCTTTGCCTGGCTCACCTCCCGATTTTCATTGTCAAAATAAATTTAGATGTGTAAATATAATTAACATTCTCCCTTTTCCTTCATTTATGAAATTAAGCCAGCTTGATGACATTAGAATATTCCATTTCATTTCATTCAGATGCTCGCCTAACAGAATCCCATTGAGTCCAATCCTTTATTGGATTCAGTTGGATCTGTAGGGAATTTTCGAAATCTGATCGCAAAATAGAGTCCAAGCCATGCAATGAGTGGGCCTACTGGGCAAAAAACCACAAGAGAATTGCCTTTGCAAAGAGTTTTGTTGTGGATTAACTTTCAATTTGAGTGGGTTTATGAAAAGCAAGTGATCAAGTCTCCTCTCACACAGAATAAGCCCACTAATGACTTTTAGATTCATTTCATGACCCGGTCCGTATTCCTCATATCTTTATTTTTTGTCCTCACTGGCACAGTAGCCTACTTGTAGGTTTGCAAGTTGGAACAGTTGGACAGAAGTCCATCAGATGGTCGTTAATAGCTGCTGCTTGTTTTATCCTAACTGAACTGAGCAGCAGCAACTGTCTTTGGTGTGCACTCTAGGACACAGCCGATGTGCATGAGCTCCTGTTGTCTTTGTAGCATGCTGCCTTGAATTTTGAGAACATTGGAAAACAAAGGAATAATTAAAATATATTCCCTTACAATCAATACCAACTTTATTCAACAGTCAGAATAACAAAATAAATCCTTTTTACCTGGCAACATTGAGAGATTATTTTCCCGGTGGTAGGCTACAGTAGCAGACAATACCAGCTAGTTTCATCTCAGCAAAGATTTGCTGAGCACAAATGCCTATGAATTTGGCTTTAATTTGTTAATTATTCTTATTGATTATTTAGGCAAAATTTTCAAATATACCATGAAGCCAAGGTATGGCATGCCCATACCCAATTGACACCCCTGCCAAGGAGGTTATGTTTTCATCCCTGTGTGTGTGTATATCTGTATCTGTTGTCTCCATATCTTGAAAAGTAATGGCCGGATTGCCTTGGAATTTGCTGTGCACATCCGTGACCCCAAGAGGAAGAACTCTATTTTCATTAACCCAGGACCTTTCCCTTAGTGCCACCATAAGGCCAAACATGCCATTTTCACATGAGCATATCTCCTGACCCTTTAGGCGTACAGTCACAAAATTGGGTGTGAATATTCATGACCCGTTGAGGAACAAACCTATTTATTTTGGTCATCCCATGACCTTTACTCTAGTGCCACCATCAGGCCAAACTGAGAACAAGATATCTCACAAATTGCTATGAAATTTGCTGTGCACATTCATGACCCCAAGAGGATGAACTCTCTAGTGCCCCATCATGCCAAACCTTCAAATGAGCACATCTATTGACCTGTTAGTCATACAGTCGAAACATTTGCTGTGAATATTCATGTCCCGCCAAGGAAAAACCTGTTGAGTTTTGTGACCATGTGACCTTTCCTCTAGCGCCATCACATGAATTTATAGTGTGGGTGTGTTGACACTGGCAATATTGGCAACTCTTGTTTCTGTCATCTCCCCAGTAAAATGTTGCATGTGAAAGTAATGGCAAAGTGGGGAGATTGTTACGCCTTGCAGTGCATTCTTAAAAGCTGTTTCCGGTTTTGAAAAACGGTGTTTGTGGTTATGGTGTGATCATCATCCCTAGGGAAAGTCTGTGAATTATTTTGGGTCGATTATGCTGTGAGGATAAGATAGATCCTCCGACCAGAAATGTAACAGAATGAAAACTGAATGTTTATCCTCGACATCACCGTTTACACCACACAGCTACAGCTCATCTGATGGGAGGTCTACCATACACCAGTTATGTTCAAACCTTTGTGCTTTGGCGTCTTTACAGAATGGTTGCATATAACGTTAGGCTATATAAACGTTGTGTACGTGCAATGGATTTTTCCAAACACGTCCCCACCGACACACAGCAAATCAGCAATCGCCTTTCTTCGCAGATACCCGGATGTACCCGTGGGCCAATTAGCTACGTCATTGTTCACCGCCGGACACCCGCTGGAAATAAGGAATGGATTTACAATGTTTATTAATACATTTATAATAGATTACAGGTAAGTGTATTGGCGTTTTAATTAACAATTGACACTTTGACTGTGGAACTGCAGCATTTTTGTGGTTGTAACCCATTGAAATTTGTTGTAGATGCCTTACACCGGTTATCAGTCAGTGAGTGTCATGTCGGAGACACCAGTGCAGTGTGAGCACACAACTACATAACCGGTGTCGTCGAGCCCCTCCTTTTAGCTAACGTTAGCTACTTGTTCCGTGAGGTGGGCCCATACATTTCAATGCCTTTCATTGTTTTTGCCAAACTGCAAGAGGAGATTAGTCGTAAACATCGCCGTTATTGTTCTATAACAGACAGACCTAGTTAGCTTGCATCATGGCCCGCTAGTAGTAGCACAACATTATTGCACAATGCTCACAGTCATGTTAACGTTAGCTGTCCCCCATGTTTCGATAGCATTGCCGTTACCATGGTGTTTGTGGCATCTTACCACGCGTGTCGCACACCTCCGCTATTCTACTCACGACTTCAACAAGAAAGGCAGCTAAAGTTACGGTCTCTTTGTGTATTTTACATGGCGTAAGGAAGTTTTAAATGATTTTCCAAATCTTTGAAAGCGCTGCGTGTTTGAGGCCTAGCTATCATCTGCTAGCTTAAGCCTTAGCCAGTGTGAACCAGTCCAGTCTGTTAGAGCAGGTGGGAGGGAACAGTTGTTGTACGTGCTTGAGAACAAAAATTCCCTGTCAACATTGGCTAGTAAACGACAACGTAGCTACGTTAGCTAGGTTAGCTAGTTCACCGATTCTCATGTAACGCTAGCCAAGTCGCAAAGTGTCATTTGTCTGTTTTAGTGAAGCGAGTAACGTTAAACTACCATTAATTACAATATTATGGCGACCCATGCGAGTTACCCGGCTTCAATATAACAGACAAATTACACTTTGCGACTATGAGAATCGGTGAACTGACGCTAGTAGCTAACGTTAGCTAATCATTTTCATGTGGCAAGTTTTGCTGATCTCTAACCACGGCTCAGATAAAAGGAATGTTTTCCATACTAGGTTTTTCCTGTGCCATTTCATTGTAGCACCGGGCTCCCTCTGCTCTACTATTATGTAAATGGAATGCAAAACAGCAGAGTAGAACACTAGGACTGAACCAAGCAATAGAAATGAATGGCCTCTATCTGCCAGCTATCCCTGGCTGTCACTAAACGGCCAAGCTGCAAAGTTAAAAGAAAATCGTTTTGTCTTCACTAGGCTTGCCTAGTCCTCTACCCCCTTTACGAATGGAAGATCAGAATGTGTTGAGTCATAAACTATACCGAACAAACATAAAACAGCTCTTGCTCTTCCTGCCGTCAGTTTTTTTCTTTTTTTCCCCCAGCCAATTGCACAATCCCTGAAAATTTGAGGCATCTACGGCATGGTGTGAGTGGCCTTTAGATGTCTCTCACCTGTGTTGTGATCATGGTGTTTAATCAGCATCTTGATATGCCACACCTGTCCCACAGATGTATTATCTTGGCAAAGGAGAAATGCTCAATCAGAGTAATGTAAACAAATCTGTGGGAACATTTTGAGAAAAATAAGGTCTTTGTGTTCATAGAAAAATTATCAGATCTTTTATTTCAACTCATGGAAAATGGGAGCAAAAATAAAAGTGTTTATATTTTTGCTCAGTGTATTAGTTCTTGAGTCACACATTCTATTTCTACTTCTATTTGGTTATTGTTTCGCCAGCCCAGCGTGGCTCAGTGCAATACTGTTACTCTAACTCTAAAAATCTTGATTTTGTGACTTGTGTTTTTCACATATTTTTCATCTCAATCTTAGGTTATGTGTCACATGAGTACCCCACTATTGTAACTGCTGTATGTGACTTTCAGTAGGTAAAGTAAGCTGGATCGTAATCCTGTATTTTTGCTCTACCCACAGCAATGAACAATGACAATAGTTGACAGATCTTCAGAGAAGTCTGACCACGAGTCAGTCGGGTGCAAGCGCTCGCCCTTCACCAGCGGAGACGCGGGGATGGACGGCAGCTGCTCCAGTACCTGGGGAGTGGGCCCCACCATGCCCAGTGACTCCCCCAGGGTGAACGCACCAGGGAGCTGCCTGGGCCCCACCCCTGGAGCCACAGTCTGCAACAACACACCCCACTCTGTCGACCGGCCCAAGGAGCAAGGTAGGAGCTTGGTGGTTTATCAGCTGTGCATTCCCAGACACGCATTCTCGAAACCTAGCTGGAAACTGTTGAACGTATGTTTGTCCAGTTTGTGCTTGGGGAAGAAATCACCAGAGAGCTCCCAGTATCACAATACTTGAAACTTTATATTATAATATTGTGATTCTTAATAAATATTTGATACCTAAGTATTGTGATCTGATACTGCAGTATATTCCAATGAAGCACTCAGTTTTAATTTTCATTTGACCACAATAAAAAGCTGAACTATTATCCCATTAGGGAAATAAAAAGTAAAAATCTGTTAGTTAAGTGCAAAAAGCTTTTTAAATAAAGGCCTCTCAGACTTTGAAGCAGCCGTCCATATTTTCCATTTTCAAGAACAGCATTTGACAGAACATCATTATTTGGTCCCTTGTTTAAAGCCTTGAAATGGTAATGTCACACTGACATCACAAATTGATACAATATCATGGGGGAAGATATCAGCATACTTTATAGATATATTTTCCCAGCCCCTAGTTTATTGTTTTCAAGTTTCAAGTTTTCAAGTTTTATTTGTCACATGCAGATACACCACAGTGAAATGCTTTTTTCTGTGTTCTCCAAGAACGTGCTCAAAAAAAGTAAGTAAAAAAAGGTACACTAAATACACTAAGTACAATACAATAAAATAGAATGAGAAATGTACAGTAGCAGCATTAAACTATAAATAAACGGCTATATAAAAAACTATGTAAAAAACTATAGTGAGTGTGAACAGTATAAACAGT
>OMKL01065032.1:0-16598 GCA_900302295.1 Parasudis fraserbrunneri | reverse complement strand
ATACCCCCTTCCCACACACACACACACACACACACACACACACACACACACACACACACACATACAATGTTGTGTACACGAATGGATATTGCATGATGTGCTGATGTTAAGAGCTAATTTGTTGAAGAAATTTATACAATCAGAAAAAGGATTAGTATTAGGGCTTACCACACTTGTTAGGACAAAGTCCTAGAGGAGAGATGAATACATTGTTAGAGATTAATGCATCATGCACACAACAATAAAAACACTGCATGATTATAAAGAGCTGGTTTCATAAATTACACATCAGCCCTAATTCATTACCTCTGTGGGTAAATGTGTTCAAGTGTTTCTCTAAGATCTTCCTGCCTTTCTCCATGATCTGAATGGCCTCAAATGTCACAGGTCCTTAGGAAGGGGGAGGGGCGTTTATACATTATTTTAGTTGCACAGTACAGCCTTAGACAACATGTTTTCAGTCCTACAAACATACACAACAACACCCAAACACACACATGAACACGTGTGGGTGCTGGAGTCCGTATCATGGACACACCCACCCACCCACACACACACACACACACACACACACACTCACACACACACACACACACACACGCATGCAGGATCAAAAGCACACATTTCACACACAACAGACTTCATGTGTTGTAAACTAACAGTACAGATTACGTTCACACTTTATTTGGACTGTCCAATGTTGCCACTCAACTAGTGGGCCCACTGTTGAGTGTCGCTATAAAGTCAACTGCATATCAGTTGAATCATTACTGTGTTGGCCTGAGTTGTTTCCTAACTCAGTTCAAAGGAATGCATACACCTCCAAAATATTACAACAGGTGCATGATAAAAAGTAGTTACTAGAAGAGAAAGTACATCTGCACACTGTTTTTTCTGCTCCCAAAGTGGTTTAATAGGTTTTCGACCTCATCGGTCTTCATCAGGTACAACAATAAAGTTGTACCTATTAAACCACTTTGGGTGCAGAAAAAACAGTGTGCGGATATACTCTCTCTTCTACTTTCCTAACTCACCTGTGTGGTGGGTATTCAGGAAACGATCAAATTCACTTTGATACTCTGTGCTGGCTCTGTACAGGGTGGTTGGGTCTGGAACAGGGAAAACAGACTGTCATCTTATGGTCAACAAAACCTCTTTAAAGGCTTTACATGTAGGCTTTCATATAGGCCTATCAGGACCATTACATTCATTCGGCTTATTGTTCATCGTTACTTGACTGTAGAGTTTGTTGTGATGCTTTTTAAAACATTTTTTTTAAATCTTTATTTACCCAGGGAAGATTTGCTGAGCATGTATGTCCTTTTCTGCAATGCCTTGCTACAAGTTTTTACAGTTACACACATTCATACCCGGAAACAGCCTACTAGTAGCAGTGCAACCACAGTCTTCTACTGTTGGCCACTGAACAGCTCTACTGAAACAGTTTGGAGTTAAGTGCCTTGCTCAAAGGTGCTTCAGGGGTTGTTGTTCAGGGAGGGGAGAGTGATACTTGTTCACTTTCCCCACCCAGATTCCCCTGCTGGTCCAGGGGATTCGAACCAATGACCTTTCAGTCACAAGCCAGCATCTCTAACCCAGCACCTGGGTTGAATGAATGGCTAAATATAAACAACATTGAAACAATATCAGTTTAAAGACTGACATTAGAAAAACATTAATTTCTAGCGACTCCTTTTTGGGCCCTTGTTCGGACAGCCTGGCCCAACAGCCAATACATCTAAAAAACATCAAAATGTTTGCCGGGAACCTTATGGCCACTCCTGACCCCACTGTGCTGTCTTCTTCTCACCAATAACTCCACTATGTCTCTGGCTGGTCTCTCTGTAGGTGGCATAAGCATAGTCTCGAATCATTTTCAGCTCAATCTGGTCCACAACACTGGCAGCAGACAGGAGGAAGTCCTCATGTAGGAGCCTTATTCTGCGGTCACACTGCAGACAACCGCTCCCTGGTGGAACAGAGGACAGCAGGGCCACTAGGCTTAGCAGCACTGGCACAGACAGGGGGAACACCCTCTCCATGGAGAACCCCATTGAGATGTAGATATAAATGGATTACTTATGCTAGTGTGCTGTTCAATGTATACAATGATTTTAAGTGGGAGATGAGACTGTGAAATGAATAGAATTAGAAGAGAATTTATCTACAGGAACATGTTCCTTTTATGATGTCATAATGCCATTGGAATCAATAACACTGTGGGTCATTCAACCCAATGCGTTTGTTATACTATTTGGTAAACGTTTGGTAATTGGAACTAAATAACTCAGTGGAACTAAATATTACCTATGGCCTTTTTAAATAAATTAAGGCTTTTGCCTATTTTACACCAATTAAATGTATTATTATTATTATTATTATTATTATTATTTTAATTTGTAATTTTTTTTATTTTTTTATGCCTTGATTTCAACATAATAGAAAATCATGCCTCTCAAATGACATTTCATGTAGCTTTTTACTGTCACCTAGTGGTAGAAAGTATGTAACTAATCAGCCAACCATGACTTTACATTGTTACTTTTATTATTAGGGGCTGTTGCTCCAGTTTTTTCAGGCCCCATAGCATTGATGACTTTATAGAAAAATGTCATTTTACTAGTCTGAAAGTGAAGTATTGCGATATAGGAAGTGAACAGACTTATTTCCTGTCCCTTTCTGTCTTGACCAATCTTCTACCATCAAATGCCACCCAACAGTCATTACGAAATGTCATGTTGATAGCAGAAATTGTGAACAAACAACAGCAGCAGAAATGGTGAACAAACAGCCAGCTAACAACACTTACCTATGTGATCTACATGGTACAGAGGGGAAAAGGTGGAAAAGGATCATGTTCTGTCATGTGCCAAAGCCAAATGGTTGTTTTATCTGGTGTTCCCCCTCCTCTACAACGAAAAAACAAAACAGAACAAGGACACCCTCTTCACAAACATGAGTGGGGGGTGGAGGGGATTAAATAACATGGTAATTAAGTAGTATAACAAGATGGCAATCTCCCCCAAGCTTTGCTGGTTGTTTAGATCATTGGTTCTCAACCTTTTTTGTGTCATGAACCCCCAGATTGATACTCATAGGGCAGCTGACCCTCATTTGATATGATTATGTCTCTACGACCCCCATCTGAGCAGACTGTTGTTGTTATATGATTATGTCTCTACGACCCCCATCTGAGCAGACTGTTGTTGTTATATGATTATGTCTCTACGACCCCCATCTGAGCAGACTGTTGTTGTTATATGATTATGTCTCTACGACCCCCATCTGAGCAGAGTGTTGTTGTTATATGATTAAGTGTGTCTATACTGTAGTTGAGGGGATACCTGTGGAGAAAGTAAAACCTATGATCAGATTAGTCATTCTAATAAATTCTCTCATTGACCTAACTTTTACTGAATGAAATTAACCCTATTCTACATTTTTTTCTGGGGACCCCTGGAACCCCCTCAAGGACCCCTGGGGGTCCATGGAACCCACTTTGAGAATCACTGGTTTAGATCTCTGCCACCATCAGCCAGACATATCCATCACACTAACACTCCTAAGGCAAATACAAATGCTACAGTCAACTTGTTACATCGTACTATATGTTATTAATTTCTTTATGACAATTTTAACCAAATATCAGGCTGACAGAAGATAACGGCTCACCAGTGTGTATCCAACTGTATTTTCCCCCATATCAAAATTCCTCTTGAAAAAATGTCTTTCTGTGATTAAACATTCCCTGACCACTGATGTCTACCTGTATGTTATTTCTCTTGTCTCTTCTGTCCCACCTAGTTTGTCCCAGACCACTCTTTTCATTGTTTACAGCTGTTAGAAATATAGTAAACCTGAATTTCAAATGTTTCTTTACGCATGATATTCTAAGGGTAACTTGGTAGGACTGGAGTCAGGGATCCTGTTGGCCAGTTGTTTTGATTAACCTAAGAGGATTGCATCAACAACCAAATAATGAATAATTAAACAATTAAATAACCAAGGCTTGACATCAGCAATGTGGTACCACTGACTGACTGACTGACTAACTGGTACAAGTGTTGAACTCTGAGTTAAATGAAATAGCACTATATTTCCCAGATGGTCAATAGTTCTGTTTTATGAGTGACAGAAAAGCAGACCAATCAGTTTCCACCTTGTTTTAGGGCGGGATCATGGAGACTGTTTTCCAAATGCACTGTGTTGAAAACAGAGGCCTTCCTTTATAATAACTTATCTTAAGACTTATTTAGTCTTATACAAAGACTTCTTTCAATCAAGTTTTATCAGGCCTTATATATGGCCCATACTAGGCAATATCAGGCAGCAGGAAGTGAGGTAAGGTTGCACTATAAAGGACGCAGAGGATTACTGGACACTGCTTTGCGTTCAACCTCCATTTGTATTGAAAGCAGAGACCTTCCTTTATAATTTAGTATATATATTATATGTCTTCTTTTAATCAAGGTTTATTGAGCCTTATATGTGGACTGTAGGTGAATGACTGGGGTTATATATTATATATCATATAATTTATATATTATGTTATAACGTTTTGTGCAGAAAACCTTTTAAAATTGAATTGCAATGGGAACCTTTATTTTGACAAGTATTTCTGGCCGGAAGTAGAAGTCCTTGTCTAAGCTGGCTTGACACTGGTGCACATACATTACCAGCTGTAGACTTGTGTGAGAGGGTGAGTAAAGTCTTTTTTGAACGTTTTACTGACTAAATCAGCCGTTTTGTAATCTCTATAGAATGCAATGTTTACTAAAATAATTAATAGTCGTGGGCATGCGACTGAAGACATTCAATGCTTGATTATTGGGAAAACAAATGTGTGACAACTGGTACAACTGGTTACAGTAATGCACTATCGTAGCGATGCATAACAGATCGTTTCGATGAGGGACACAGACACTGTTTAACAAGCGTACTGTGTTATTTGTTTAATCGGTAGTGAAATAGCGTGTTGATTCTTAAAGAAAAGAATATAGGTCTGCAAAAAAAGAAATGGCGCCTCTTGAAACATTGTTCATATCCACTACAGCTAGCTAGCCTAACTCTAGGTCACCCCCCCCCCATTCTGCGATGAATAAGGTCAGAGAACAGTGTTGGCCAGTTCATGATACAGTAGATTTGTTGATCTAAAAGACCATAGGCTAGGGTGGAGATAGGCAACTTGAACTTTAACACAAAATAAATGTAATTTATGACTTCACACATAGACTAGGCTACAGTATTATTTATGGTGTGTGTGTTTGTGAAAGACCAGGACACACTTAGAATACACACTAATGAAATCGGGACATGCCCTGATTTGGGGACAGAATGAGGACATGTTTGACGTCCTGATTTAGTTTGACAAGCTATTTTAGTATCAGGGGTTATGGTTAGGGTTTGGCTAAGTTATAGGTTTAGTTAGGAATGAATAAATGTATTTAATGTCCCCACATTTCACACAAACGCATAGGTGTGTGTGTGTGTGTGTGTGTGTGTGTGAACATGCATTAGCCTACTCTAGCCCATGTAGGAAGTAAACTCAAGCTGTTTAATAATAAACAGAGTAGCATAACCATCTAACTTTGGGACAGTATAGTTTGGGTACCTATAAGTTCACACATTGAAGTGATGATGTAGGCTACATGTATGCATGTATGCATATTCACATCCAGAGTCAGCCCAAAATGTTCAAATATTGTTATTCTTAAAATTATCCTTAACTCAGAAGACCTTGGATGATGGTAATGAACTTATTATAGACTCAGTGATATGATGTGGGACAGTTGCATCTTGTAAGACAGATTAAATCAAGGGATGGTTCTAATATATGACTGCATGGCGCTCTTAGATCCAAAAAGCATCTCGATGGTCAGAATTGTTTATCTGTGATATTCTGTTGTGGAAATGATACCACTGCATGTGTATTATACCCAAGTCCAAGGGTGAGATCCCTGTTGATCACCACAGATCAATCAATAACCCTCTGACCGATCACTATCATCAGATTATTGATTACATAACAACTTCTTGTCTTAATGTACATTTATGTTCGATGTTTGCAAACATCGGAGACACAGCTCTCAATCATCAGTGTTACAAAAGGGTGTCTCCCTGAGATAAAGGATACAGGGGTGTATATATCGTGCTTTGCTATGCCTTAATAAATCTAACATACATGTTTTCTGCAGACGATGAGGTCATAACATTTCTGAGCTAGAATTTTCCTGACTGTTTTGCCAAAAACATCTCCTGACTATGGGGAAAATATCTGTCTTCAAAGTTAAGCTGGTCCTATCTGTGTTACAGGCACGGCAGGTTGTACCACACATAACAGGCAAAGAATATAGGTTTCTAACATAGGCGAATAATATTTCATTGATTTATGTGTATTTAAGTGTAATTCATAGTTTGTCAATTCCCACGACAATTCCTAATCACAGAATCAAAGAAAAGATCAATAGTTCAATATAAGAGGGCAGGTCACTTTTAAAGAGCTATAGTAATGGCTACCTCTTTGCTCATTTGACAGAGATGAACGTAGTAGGCTCAGACTGTACCAAATGCATGCATATCAGAAGTAGGCCTATACAATGTGATGTTTTCCCCATACCATTCAACCCTACAGCTCACACATCAATTCCTCACCTTTATGTACATAAATGACATGAAACAAGAGTGGGTTTTGTCGGGCCTGAAACAGAATCATAGACAGGAGAGAGGATCTCTTAAAGAGCGAAAAGTGAGAAGCTCTCTATTCGGTGGCTTCCCTTCATAAATATTGTTTACTGATTTCCTAGGTGCCCTGCCCAGAGAGATACATATTATTGAAAAATGCTGACAGGGGTGTTTAGGTGGCCTGGTTTGTGGTGTAGTTAATTTTTCTACCTGCAGTCAGTGTTATCTGGGGACAGGGCCTGGCTACCTCTTCTGCTGTGGCTGCGCTCCACTGCAGGACTCGTGCCAGCCAGGGGATTATAGATTATGGTGATGGAGTGTTGATGCAGAGTTGAATCTAAATCTAGTTGAACTTTCATATTAATTTTGGAGAGATGACTGATATTATGGTATATAGTGAAAGGCTACATAAAGGTGTTTGTTATTAGGCCTTATCTCAAATCAGAATAGCCCACAGTGGCCCATTTAAGCTATAGCTGTGTTTCATGGGTAACTGTTAGATCACTGTCATCAGTCATAATGGATTTGGTAAGCAAATAACCTGTGCGCTATATGGAAATTAACATTTACCACAATAATAGTAGCACTGATGTGGCAATTGCTACTAGTGGCTTTCAATTGTTGTCTTGATGCAGTACTTTTACTTTCAGACCTGTGAATTCAAATGATGCAGCACTGAGCTTGAGTGTCTATCTTTGCTCTTCCGCCAGGTATGCAAAAACCAGCACTCCTCCAGAGATGGAAATCTGGTTAATGATGTAGCCCACAAATAGGCCTCAGCCATCTGTCCTGATCAGCTCCACTTTCACACTTGTCAGTGAGAGGAAAACACCTTTAATAACACATTTATTAGACCTGTCAACCGCCTTCACCCCTTAACCAAAACCACAACCCTACACACTCTAGAACCTCCCTCACCACCCCCAGTTAGCAGTATGTATGAGCTCGTACCAGGGGCTCCTGGGGACCAGACCATGACCATGGGGGGTGCTGGTTCCCCTCTGAAGAAGAAGAAGCTTGGTCGGGTAGGCCGCCCCCTGGTGGCAGCAGGGATGTTGGGCTGTGTGTTGGTGCTGGCTGCCGTGGTCTCCTGGTGCTACTACTCAGCCTCCCTTCGCAAAGCCCATCTGCTGAAGACTGAACTACTGGACCTCAATAAAGACGGCTTCATTATCCGCAACCATGCAGGAGCTGTCATCTTCACCATGGCTTTCAGGTGGGTTTACTACTGTAGGACATCGTTCTGCTGATTGTCAAACCTATGTATTATCTGTCTCTCTATAACACACTTTTTTTTTTGGCCGGGCCCAGAGTGTGCGGCCCAATACGAGCTAATGTCCCTTACTGTCTGACTGACTGGCAGGCAGACTCCCCATTGCTGAAACACGCATGTGTGAGTGTTGTGGCCCACTGAACTTTAGGCATTATACCAGAGAGCATCTGAGCGATGGGAGCTGCACAAACGCGTGAAAACAGCATATTCTGTGTAATATCGGTTGAGGCTAAATACAGTGAGATGCAGCACAGATGAGGTGTAATGCATTTCTGACATGGCTAACGCTACATTCACTCGGCATCCTCGGACTAGTGTTGTCAAAAACACAGATTTTCCCAATTGTATGCATTCTGAATATTTGACAATACCAGTTGCGCTTTCTTGCCTGCACTTTCTTCGCTCTGATAGCGACACACAGGCCACACACACACACACACACAGCCCACCTCCTCTCACTCACAGTGCAGCTAGGCTCATCTGCTCCACTTGAAGATTGGCGAGTCTAGTCACTCTTTGGTCTCGTTACAGTAGCTCGCTACAGATGGCAGGTGCAGAGCCTCCGCGACTGGAGCATTTGAGGCGCATGAACAAGGACAGGATCCCAGCAAGCCCATAGTACTGTATGCAAGTGAGCAGTGCCAATGAAAACACCTACATTAAAAGGACTGGAACACCAACCCCGATAAGTAAAAGATTTTTGAGAGGTTGGTGGCATCACTGAAGCATTAAACACTATGGCCCAATAAACTGGCCCAATGAGGAATGGATTCTGAGTGAAAACATTCAGCTTATCGTCCCCCGAACCGTCACTAATGTTGGCTCAAAAAAAAGGAACGTTAGCTCTACCGAGCAGACCGCCTACCGACCTCGTAACCTACCTAACGAATTGGAATCAAAGTCTGCTACCCCTGTGACTAGCTTAGAGCGATTGCTGCTCTACAAAGGATCCATTTGTACTGTTTTACTGTAAACCTCCTGGCAATGGCTACACTGACAATTTCAGATGACGATGTGCCTGTTGTTGACTAGCCCGCCTACTACTGGCTCTAAGTCATTTTAGACAGCACTGTATAAAATGCTTCTTACCTGGATATATGGCAATCATTCTTACCTTAGACTATGGATGCATTTGTTCTGTGGATTTGACTCCAGCAAAGTACCATAGGCTCAAAGCTGAAAATTATTCCATGTGATCCACAAACGGGACGCTGGCGTCTGGTCCCATAGAATAATCCACACGTTACATCCAACAGCAAGCAATGAACAGTGAAATGAACTACTAGGCCTAACGTTATATACAATGGATTCTAAAGTGATATATTTTCTACATTTACACAAGCTAACTATTTAACAACTTGTGATCACTAGTTGCTTTCCCTAAAGCTTCATATCTAGCAGTTGCTAACTCAAAGACAGCCAAAGAGCTGTCTCATGTACAGCGGCACAGCCATGATATAAAACATAGTTTGATCGCCCCTCCTGTGACGTCAACGGCATGTTACCAGTGCCATGTGGCTGCACCCTGCTGGTGAAAACGGGAATTCTTTTTGGGACTATTGTGGCTTTGTTGCTAGTGTGTCATATTATCTAACAACAGTCCATTATTTAACCATGTTAATATGCTCTTGGGTTTAATTTCCTCTAGCCCCTGGTAGCAAGTAACCTCACTTCTAAATGTCCCCACAACAGGTCTGCTCTAACTGGCTGCTGTAGTAATGCAGATAGTACCACTGTGTTACACATATGGTACGCACATACGTGTTGACATTAATCATAATTCACCAACACTTATCCCCACTGGCATGGGTCTGGTTTATGTAGGGTATGTTGCCTAGCTCTTATGCAACTTTTTTGTAAACGTGTCATGTTTAAGCTCCCTTTTTTAAAATTTATACCGTGAAACCAGGCTCTACACGGTTCAAATCAAGAGCAGGAGCACAATTTATGTTGACATCCACCACTTTGCTCTGATTTGTCGGGCAGCTTAGTTTGTATCGCCTATGAGACGACCTATGTCTTGCTTTAGGCCAGCTGTTCCTCTGTACTGAGCCATAGCGTGCCTGCCTGTCTGAGCTGTGTGGATGGATAATGGGCAGCTAGACACTAGACAGACACATGATTACACCCTGGGGAAAGGCAGTTCTAATCATGTGCTCACTCAGGCACTAGCCAACCTCTTGTGGACAGAAATAGATACAAAACAGTACAGTGTCATGTATTTAAATGATAGAAACACCACATGAATAACACACAGAATGGGAATCTATGATTATGTCATTATATCTGTTGTAGTAGTAGAAATAATAATGTAAAATGTACACATTTTGATAAACTTCATATCATAATATCACTGTGTTGTTTTGTGCTGACACATTTCTTGCAGAATAAAACACACTTAAAGGGGAATGCCATGCTTTTTAGGAATTCAAATATTTTACTCCTGTTTCCTAGGACAGTTCAGTCAATATTTGTGAACATGCACCACTCTCCTAAAGCTATAAATCAGAGATAGAACCCTTAATTTTGTGATGTAAATTGAATCCACTGAATTTGTGGAGCCATAAAATATTATGTTGAATGATTTTTATATTCTAGTATTACTAACAGGTTGTAACCACTTTTGGGTGTAAGACCTCAGAGAAACTTTATAGCTCCACAAAATCAATGCCCCAGATTTTACATCCACAAATTTGAGAGTCCTGGGGCACACGAATATCATACCAGTAAGTGAATCCTTAAATTGGGTGGCATTCCCCTTCAATAATAGTTTTTCATTTCGAGTTGCTTTTAACACCTCAGTCTGTCAATATATTCATCCATCCCCTTTTGCTGTCTCTCCCAGGTCTGGCACTCTCGACCTGGACTCATGCTCAAAGGAGGGCAACATTTTGAGCTGTAGCAAATCAGATTCTGGCAAGCTCAACTTCTTCATCCAGACTGTTCGGCCCAAGGACACGGTGATGTGTTATCGCGTCAGGTGGGAGGAGCTAGAAAAGGAGCACTCAGTGGAGCACGCCATGGCCTGCAACGACTCTCACTGGTACGGAGGGGCGGAGTCAGCGACACAGCATTGGCCTATCAGAGTCCAGGGCGAGGAGGAACCACGCCCTTTCATCACCAGTGACGTTTACTCCAATCGGAACGCTTTCGGGGGAATCCTGGAACGCTATTGGCTGTCATCGAATGCTACTGCAATTAAGATTAACGACTCGGTTCCATTCCATCTGGGCTGGTCCGAACACGACAGGACTCTGAGGTTCCAGGCCCGGTATCAGGACACACCCTTCAGGCCACCAGAGGGACAACAGGCTTTGCCTGAACTGAGCTACAGAGTGTGTGTGGGGTCTGATGTTACTTCCATTCACAAATACATGGTGAGTATAGTGAGCGTGCAGTATGTTATCATCTTGTTTTGTAATTTACCTATCTCAAACTTCTTGATCCTCCCATTACAACTGTTGCTTTGTTTGAGATGGGTCAATTGCACTGTATTACTGGTATGATGACATTGCTTGTATTACTATGACTAGTTATACTATAATATCCATCTAAATTTATATAATTGAGTAATTTCTGTCTTCTTACCTCTGTTCCTTTTTGTGTGTATGTGTGTGTGTGTTTTGCCCCCAGGTGCGTCGGTACTTCCCTAAGCCTATCAAGGTCCCCTCCACGCAGGTGTTCAAACATCCAGTGTGGTCCACCTGGGCTCTCCACAAAACCTCCGTTACCCAGGACAAGCTTCTCCGCTACGCCGCCGACATCACCAAACACGGCTTCGCCTGCTCTCACCTGGAGCTGGACGACCGCTACACCGCCGACTATGGAGAGTTCGACTTTGACCCGCAGAAGTTCCCCAATGCCAGCGGCATGTTCGACAAGCTCCGAGAGGACGGATTCCAAGTATCGCTGTGGACACATCCCTTCATCAACTACGATTCTATCAATTTCGGTGTTGGTGTGGAGAAAGGATTGTTTGTGCGGGAACCCGGGGGTGAGTTACCTGCTCTCGTTCGATGGTGGAACGGCATTGGTGGGATCCTGGACTTCACCAACCCAGAGGCCCGCGAGTGGTACTCCTCACATCTCCGCATGCTCAAAGCCCACTACGAGGTGACCTCCTTCAAGTTTGACGCGGGTGAGACCAGCTACCTCCCACGCCAGTTCAGCACGCTGGTCCCTCTCACCGACCCGTCCACCTTCACCCGGCGCTACACGGAGATGGCGATACCTTTCAACGAGCGAGCGGAGCTGAGGGTGGGATACCAGAGTCAGAACATCTCCTGCTTCTTTAGGATCATTGACAGAGACTCGGTGTGGGGTTATGAGCTGGGCCTTAAGTCCATCATCCCTACAGTCCTGACTATCGGCATACTGGGCTACCAGTTCGTCCTGCCTGATATGATCGGAGGCAACGCATACCCCAACCGCACCACAGGTATACATCGCCTTCGTTTTCAGAAGTTAGGAGGAGCTGTGATAACGCGGCACGCTTGTGAGCATCAGAATGTCGTATTGTATTCTTGAACTTTGATATTGTATTGATATAATCTACAATGCAAGTATTGTACTGTATTGTTTTTTAGGTGCCTCGGTGGGCAAAGATGGCCTGCCAGACAGAGAGCTGTACATCCGCTGGCTGGAACTGTCTGCATTCATGCCTGCCATGCAGTTCTCGATTCCACCCTGGGCCTATGATGATGAGGTGAGAAAAACACAAAACAGGCGATAAGTATCTCAGCCATGTCATGTCCACATAATATTTATTTAATAGGATCAGTGTTATATAAGTAGTAGTGGTTTATTTTTGCATACAGATACAAAATGTATCACAATATTTAGCTAATGTTAACTAATTTTTAAGCTGAGAAACCCACAGGCTTTCACTGGAAAGTGTGTATTGTGCAAGAGCTTCTTGGGGTGTCATACAGTGTTTATGCATAGTAACTTGAGAATTTATGGGGGAGGTCTTAGCCTTCATTTTCTATAATGTTTCAATGAATTATCATAGATAGGAATTAGCTCAGTGTTTAAACCAGCCCCCATACAGTGGTTTCAGCCGGCACGCTGATCCTCCCTGCTGGCCAAACGGTGGTATTGTTGCATAATTCCCTCAGGCCCAGAAAGGCATTTTCCCATAGACGGCCCATAGAAAAGACACAGCTCTTACAAAATTAAGAAGATACCTTCAACGTGGAATATGTCCTCTAATAACTTTCCTCTAATAAGTTACCCAGAGCCAGAGTCACCTAGAGCCGTAACGAGTAGACAGCATCTATCTATCAGCTGCGAGACACGTACTGCACATGTCAGTTGGCCCAGAAGACCGCAATTGGTTATGATACTCTGGCCAGGCTATCAGCGTATGCACTGGGTGAGCAACTTGCATTGAAATGAATGGTCGGCCATATTGCCATTCTTTCTCCAGTTCTATAATACCTCTATGGTTTGAACACTACTCTGTCCTTACTGGAGAAAACTGATGGGTGACATCACAGACGACACATGGATAATAATTTGGACAGTGTCTGTACCAGTTTTTCCCTGCGATACATTTATATATTTTTTCATCTGCAAGAGTTTCTGGGTGGAGCATTGTTTCCATTATGTCCCTCCCATCCCGTTGAACACGCGACCAGTCAAAGTTTGTTGCATTTTCAAATGCCATAAAATTTAAACGCCTCCTCTGCGCTGCTTTTAGGTAGCTAGCCATCAGACTCTTGATGTTAACACGTCTTGAGTACGAGAGTAACTAATTTCCAATGCCCATCATTGGAGCGGATGGGTACACATACAGTACATGCAGGTTAGATGACTTTGCTCAGGGACACATAGGCATTATTGAAGCACTAACAAAGATACTCGATCATCTGAAATAAGGACTCTGTAGACTCAACCACTAAATTACCTGCTTACTCCACATAATTGTGTGTGGTTGAGTCTACAAGGTCCTCATTCCAAGGATCTCTTTTAACACTGGTGCAATTGTTGGTATTAGGTTCAAACCCTGAGTATATGGCAGCCTCTCTAACCAACCTACCCACCTGCTTCCCTGTCTGTGTCATGAGAATGGTCATCATGGTTACCCTACCACAGTAACACATGCATAACTGTGGGTTTATCATCAACCCACAGGTGGTAAAGATAGCACAGAAGTTCACAGTCCTCCACGAGACCCTTGTGGCCCCGAGAGTTCTAGAATTGGCAGGGGAGGTTCTAGACACGGGAGACCCAATTATACGGCCCCTCTGGTGGATCGCCAATGACGACGAGGCAGCCTATAAGATCGACTCCCAGTTCCTGATAGGAGATGACCTGATGGTGGCTCCGGTGTTGGAACCAGGCAAGCAGGAGAGAGACATCTACCTGCCTGCAGGACGATGGAGGAGCTACAAGGGAGAGCACTTTGACAAAGGCCCCATGTACCTCACGGACTACCCCGTCGACCTGGATGAGTTGGCCTTCTTTACATGGGTGCATTAGGAGAGACAGAAGACGCACACAAACGCACACAGAGATCCTAATGAGCACACACACACACACACACATGCACAAAAACAAACACACATGCACATCCTGATGAGCACACAAGCTGAGGGAAAACAGGAGGTGTTTTCCATGGGGAATTGACTGTGGGCGAGTAGCTGCAGGAGTAGATGGAGCGAGGCCTTGATAATGATTAACCCAACATCTACTCTGACACTCCTCTCAGCCCTGACTGCTACCTGCAGATCATAATGCAACATCCACAGAATTAGAATGAAACGTACTGTACGTTCCATTCCAATTCTCTGGTTCCATCTTTAAGCTAATTCCCATCCTCATGTGCCTTCCACAGCCAATAGTAAAACTGACCTGAGATTGTATGACTAGAGTCTTCCACCTTATGGATATTTAGATTCCAGATTTCCCTTAAGGTCTCTGTCCCTCGTCTAAAATCGTCTGGTTTTAGGATTAATATAAGCTACTCTTCATGTTGTCTTTGAATTGTATTTCAGGGGTGATTTGAGGAAATAACTGTAGGGGCTCTCATGTTTTTACCTTGTTTGAGGTAAAGATTTGCCATGAAGGGTACCTGCTGGGCGTCTTTGTTCATGGTTTGACAGTGGTGGGGCACTGAACCGGTTATAAATGTGCACTCAGAGTTGGACAGCTGCGGCACCACTCAGAGGACAAGCCAAGATCATTGCCTAACCCCATGTCACCATGCCAACTGCTATATAGTGAGAATCTCTTAAGGTATTGCTTAGGGATGCACCTACACTGATACTAGTGTCGGATATCGGGCCGATGCCAGGCTAAAACATGGTATCAGTATCTGAGAATTCCACCAATGCTAGAGGTTAAAGTGACTTGATTTTTCAGCTTTTTTTGCACATAGAGACATGTTGGATATCTCTAATGCTGAAAAATGGATTGCATCTCCATCATTTTTGTCCAGTGACTCCAAACTAAAGGCATACGTTTATACTGTTCTATAAAAGTAATGGATTGGATCCGTACTCTATAATCAGACGGTACTGAAAGCTTAGTACTCAGAATTGGTGGTAGTGAAAGTGAAGTGGTATCGGTGCATCCCTAGTATCCAAGAAGTGAGCTCTAAGCTGTCTAAGCTAACGCTTTTAAACATTGCATTGTCAAGCTAATTTATTGTGTATTAGATGCCCCAAAATGGCTGCTAATGTTTTATATTTATTTAAACTTGATTTTTTTTAATTTGCTTTTGTAGATAGTGTTTGACTGTCTGTAAATTCCCATATTTCTTTATCTAGATCAGACAGACATAGGTGTCTTGGTCAGCAGATTGGTCACAGAATGTTTCTGTGTCAACATTCCTAGGAACTGTGGTGCCAGTTTTGCATGTCAGTGCCAAAACTTACTGTACTGTGCATCCTTCATCTGCACTGGTTTCCAAACACCGCTCAGGCGAGAGTCAAGGAAACGCAAACATTGATTTTATTTATTCATTTGTTTCATTCTAATCAGTTCAGTTCACCGATAGCACGCATACAGTGGGGAGAACAAGTATTTGATACACTGCCGATTTTGCAGGTTTTCCCACTTACAAAGAATGTAGAGGTCTGTAATTTTTTTTATCATAGGTACACTTCAACTGTGAGAGACGGAATCTAAAACAAAATCCAGAAAATCACATTTTATAATTTTTAAGTAATTAATTTGCATTTTATTGCATGAAATAAGTATTTGATACATCAGAAAAACAGAACTTAATATTTGTTGAAGAAACCTTTGTTTACAATTACAGAGATCAGATGTTTCCTGTAGTTCTTGACCAGGTTTGCACACACTGCAGCAGGGATTTTGGCCCACTCCTCCATACAGATCTTCTCCAGATCCTTCAGGTTTCGGGGCTGTCGCTGGGCAACACGAACTTTCAGCTCCCTCTAAAGATTTTCTATTGGGTTCAGGTCTGGAGACTGGCTAGGCCACTCCAGGACACTGAGATGCTTCTTACGGAGCCACTCCTTAGTTGCCCTGGCTGTGTGTTTCGGGTCGTTGTCATGCTGGAAGACCCAGCCGCGACCCATCTTCAATGCTCTTATTGAGGGAAGGAGGTTGTTGGCCACGATCTTGCGATACATGGCCCCATCCATCCTCCCCTCAATACGGTGCGTTCGTCCTG